>PITB01009391.1:0-67394 GCA_004024585.1 Paradoxurus hermaphroditus
GTCAAGGACTTGCCCTTCTGATGTCTGAGTTGGTCCTGAGCCGTGTGTCATGCTGGGGGTGGGTGGGTGGGTGGGTGGGGGGGGTTCCCTCATGGGAGGCCGGGGTGCCTGAGCCGTGCCCTGGGGAGCCGGGGTAATGCCTCCCACACCAGGCTCGGGGATGTGCCCGTGTTTCCACCCTCCCCCACCCACTGTCTTTTCTGGAAAAATTTTCAGCCAGTCTAAGACTTCACATGCTTTCATTTCCTTGTAGGTAAGAACCACACCCCCCCCACGTTATCACACCCCATTATTACCCTTGACCAAATTTTCGGCATTCTTGATGCTATCTGCTGCACTGCCAATTTAACAGCACCCCCCACATCCCCATCACTTGGCTTCAACAGTATGCACACAGGCCAACTTGTTTGACCAACAGATCTCACAAAATCATTTTTTCTGTCCTCAATAATATTTTGAAGGAAATCCCAGAGTTACTAACGACAATACCGGGGTCCATAATAACAATAATTGGCTATAACTCAATTCCATTAAATATGTATTACATATAAATAGATCCATCATTCAAATCACCTAATGGCAAGTCTATATCTGTATGTGCATGTATCTATGTGTCTGTGTTTACAAATATGTATCTCTCTGGTTGACTTGTCAAAATCGGAATCCAGCACATTCCAAACATTCCATTTGGCTCACAAATCCCTTAAATCTCTTTAATCTCCTGCTTCTCCCTCCTTTTATTTATTTATTTTTTTACTTGCAATAAATTGGATCTCTTCTCCTGTGGAGTTCCCCATACTCTGGATTCTGGGGCCTGTACACCTGTGACGTGCTCTCGCTTTCTTGGAAACTCGCACGCCCTTGTGATCTGACAGAAAGATCTACATCTTTCTGTGTAAGAGCGCTAGCTGCCGCTTGTTCATAGACCTTGAACACTCGGAGTGTAGCTTCTGTGACTAAGGAAATGGATTTTATTTTAGTGTCATTTAATTTAATTTAAATTCATGCAAATTTAAAAACTGATACTCTATTCAGTCACTGGAAAACTTTCAAGTACGTTTGGAACAGCTTTGATATGTGAATCTACTTTTTTAACTGTAAATTTTGTAAAATCCAATGGAAATTTAGCAACCCGAGTAGGATTTCGTGTGAGTACAAAATATACACCAGATTTCAAAGACTTCCCATGAAAAAAAAGAATGTACGATAGCTCATCCATCTTTTTTCCATTGATAAGATTATGAATTTAAAATATTTTGGATACACTGAGTTAAATAATAAATACCCACAATTAATTCTTACCTTTTTTTAAAAAAACCTTTTAAGGTATTTGCTCAAAAATGTAAGCTTTTACCTGGCTCTCATTGTATTTCTACCGAGCAGTGCTGATGGAGAGACAGAATCAGATGGAGATTGGCTTTGGGACGAGAATGATCTGCGGGCTGTATGACACCCAGGATTCTGCTGGTTTCCCTTCGTGGTGTGTTGGGCGAGCCTTCGGCACGTCCATCTCACGTCCTCTATCAGCTCTTCACCTCTTGGTTTGGGCGGCACTGACGACTCTTACCTTGACCTTGGGGTCATTACTGGCTATAAAACTGTGATATTCTAGCTCTCCGATTCTTCTGTTGCCCAAATTTCTTCTATAAAGAACTTTCCTTTTTTTTTTAACCCAGAAGCGCAGTTCATACAGTGAAGTGGGATAAAGGCTTGTTTTGTACCCTATGGTGACTAGTTTTCAGAATCATAGTTTAGTCTGGAAGAAGAGGTGAAAATATTTCTCCTTTCACGTTCTGTCTCAGTGTGTATGCAGCGTTAGCATTATGCTCGCGTGGATCTGGGCGATCAGATGTGATCACACATGGTTATTACTCCTTTGGTGCTCGATTCGTCTCAGTGCGGCCAGTGGGAATCCTTGTACCCTGGCTTCTGATTCTTTTTTGTTAAGACCCTAGTCATTCAGGAAGACTTGTCACTTTCTGGAACAAGAAGCTGGTCTAGGATCATGAGTACGTTTCCTGCAGAGACCTGGAAGCAGCATTTTCTCCAAGGAGAACTTGTTCCTTTTAGTGGGAAATGGAAGTTAGGGATCATAATTAGGATGCTAAAGGTGCTGAGTGTTTCTGGGTGAGATGTTATTTCTAGAGTTTTCTCATGGACAGAGCTAGTGAATGCGTTTATTTTTAAGTATGGGTACTTACTGATAACTTTGGTTTACATTTATAGTTACGAGTTTGAATATAGGGAAGCCTTAAGGCATCACCCAGCAGCTACCACAGTCATGCAGAGATCAGAAGACTCTTCCCTAAGTATGAATATCGTACTTACATCTCAAAGGCACTTTCTTCATGGCAAACCTAATTTGCCATAGTAAGTAATGTTAATTGGAATTTTACTGGTTTTTAATTTTATAGTCAGGTATAAATGTGTGCCTTTTTGTTTCATTGGACTTATAAGCATAAAGCATTTATAGCTAGCTTAGAGTCTGTGTACACGTATACAATATGATCAGTTGCTTACATCAGTAATATGAGTCCGTGAGAACTCTTACTTTCCTCAAATGCATGTTTGTATGACCCAACTTGGAGAAATAATGAGCTATGGAAGTCATTTCTAGCTGTACTCAGTTGAACTTAGAACTGCATTTTCAGAAACAACAAACTTTACCAAAGAAAAATGTGGTCTAGTAAGCAGAACTATCAACACAATCACACAATTATTTGTCTAACAAGCATTAACTGAGATGTTACCGCGTGCCACACGCTACAGGTGCCACAGGTCTGATGAATAAGGTTGTGGGATGGGGTACAGAGTGCCATGGATGCTCATCTTGCTGGTGAAAAGACTGGGTTCAAAGATAAGTCGTGTTTAGTGGGCGACCACGATGGGAAGTGTGCTCTGCACACACTGAGCATAGACAGGATATGAAGACATCATCACCCAATGACCCAATGACTCAGGCAAGCAGATAACACAAATAAGTGCTATGATTAATCTCCGTTCTGAATCTCCACTGAAAAGCCCACAGAGGAAAGAGCAGAAGCTGCTTATGTCCTTGAGAAATGATAACATTTCATAAGGTTAGAAGATGGGGCTGAAATATAAAATGCCAAAATTATATTTGAACAATGGCTGCTCGACTGAAGGGGACTTTGAAGATAATAAATATGCAAATACGAAGTTCACCTTGGTTCTAGACGTGACCAACATCGGCACGAGGGAAGACTCGAAGTCAGCAGAGAATGTCAGTTGTCTGGATTCCAATTAAATGCAATTAATGAATCCATTTGCATATCCAGTCAGTCCAGCATTCTGGGTATTTTCGTTAAGTAGGAAACTGCCCTAGCGAGCCCCCCTGATCGAGGGGGTCTGTGTAGAGGAGAACACCACCGCTATTGTCCTCAACAGGACACAGGCTGAATGAATGCTCTCGTGTTCAAGCTGCTCTAACACCAGGGACTGTAATACACGAGCCCAAAGCAGAGGTAGTCCAATGATAAGAGAGATATTTTATCAATGGGGAAAACCTTATTGTCCCCATTTGGAGATTAAACTACCGAGCCATATTGAGGCATGTGGACACCCTGCAGAAAGAAAATCTGTTTAATTTTGCTAAACCCCAGTCTTTCTCACACTTTTAGATTGCAGACTTTCATCCTTATTATTTTTAATACTATTTATTTATTCCTACAGCTTTAGGAAACGTAGACCAAATGTGTAACGTGTTATCCTCAGTGAGGTACCGATAAAACACTACAGGCTGCCTCTCGGTGCAGCCACCCTGCTTGGCATCAACATCGTGCTGAGTTCATTCCTCTTTGCTGAAGTATATTAGCTATATAATGTATTCATACATTTCATGGTAACTGGAAAGTTGAGCTCACCACAGGGAAAAATAATCTTAAGTTAGCTTGATTATATTCTTTATGTATATATAACTATATACTGTATATACTTTTAAGCGTTACACACACACACACATATACACGTGCGTACATGAATAATATATTTTGATGTCTTTTAATGCATATGTGATACTATGGAGTAAATTTAGAATCTTATGAAAGATTTAAAGTAAATTGTTAGCATCGTAACAGCTGTCCTTCTCTTTGAAAATGTTAGTGTTTGTTGTTTTAAGAGAAACCGCATTTGTTACGTATATAAAATCTCAGAAAGAGCGAGATTAGACTATTCCAACTAGGACTTTCCTGAGGAACTTTCATGCTCCTCATAAAAACATTTCACTTGAATAACTGAACAGTTTTGGAGTGTTTGGAGCGATCCAGTGTTTGGAGGGAGCAGAGAAATCGGAACTTTCATGCCTTACTGGTAGGACTGTAAACTAGTATAAACTTTTTGTAAGAGATTTGCAAACATCGCCAAATTTTGAAATGCATATACAACTTCGACGCAGACAGCACATGGCTAGCCCTCTGTCCTGCAGACAAACTTGTACTTATAATTAAGATTGTAAGATTATAATGTTATAATTAAATTTTATTTTTTAAGTGTGTGCCATTTGTTCTGTCAGGAATAAGAAAAAACGGTTTTCCCACAGGTTCCTCAGGGTACACCTGCTCCAGCACACCTTAGCGGGCATGTTCACCAAGCCCACATTTTTTATCACGCTGATTCTATATTCTATCAGAATCCTAGAGAAAAGCTTCAGCACATGCTTGCACTCCCCTTTGCTCCCTTATCCCACCTTTTAAATGCAAATCAACTTGTAGGAACTTGTACGGATGCAAGAAAGATAGATGGATGAGCATGTGAGAGACATTGTCTTTTTCTTCTGCTCTAGCCATGCACTGGAACCTTCCTCCTCTATCTGGGGAAATACCCAAGATACGCATCTTGGTAGGGGTGAGCCCATGATCAGTAGACAGGTTGGAGATTCCAGGCGTCCCCTTTCCAATGGTCACCACCCACCCGCATCGTCCCATGACATCACTGGATGAGACAGTGATCAAGGCTGAGATGGCGACTTTTATGTGTCAACTTGACCGGACTGAGGGACGCCTGAGTAACTGGTAAAATGTTATTTCTGGGTGTGTCTGTGAGGGCATTTCTGGAAAAGATCAGCACGTGAATCTGGGGACTAATGATGCCCCCCGTCCCTGGGAGAGAGGGCATCGCCCAGTCCCGAGGGCATGAGCAGAACCAAAAGCAGGGGAAGGGCAAACAGGGTCTCTGCTTGAGCTGAAACCACCTCCTTCTGCCTTCAGGTATCAGTGCCTTTGGACTTGGACTGGCTTTCCTGGCTCCCCAGCTTGCAGGCGACGGTCAGCCTCGGTAACCACAGGAGCGAATTCCTATAATAAATCTGTCTCTTTGTCTCTGTCTCCCTTCCACTCTCTCCCTCCTATTGATTCTGCTTCCCGGGAGAGCCCGAATAACACATTCACCTGTACTTATTTCCGTGAAGGTGAGCAGGTTCATAGAGGACCCGCCTGAACTCTGGCCCACTAGAGATGAAGACTGCAGCCGAGGGACAGGCAGAGGAGTGGAACTGCTTTTCCCGTGGCACCCAGACAAATCCGGTTTGTTTGCCTCCCCATCTGGTAGATCGGGTCTTCTCAGAGAGTCCCCGTGTGGGAGCGCCTTCCACTCCCTGGGGAGGTCACTGACAAGTCCTGGGTGGAAGGTAACTGTCGGGTCGGCCTGGTGCGAAGACAAGGTAGGAAAGGCCTCCCAGGCCCCCTCCCCCAAACTGTTGACTACAAACTTGGGCTTCGTTCATTTGCTCTAAGCCAAACCGGAGCGCGTCTCGTTGTGACCTTCCCAATCCCTTTACCGCACCCCCCACCACCACACCCGACATCAATGCCTCAGCAAGGATTATAAACTAAGCCTTGTTTGCCATTTACCTCTGTGCATGCGTGCGTGTGCGTGTGTGTGTGTGTGTGTGTGTGTGTGTGTGTGTGTGTTAATGTACCTTTTCCTAAAACTAGAATGGAAAGTGAAGAGAGTGTGGTCTTTCCTCGCTCGGCCTGTGGAAGATCACCCTGTCTCCCCAGAGTGAGGAAGAAGTACACGCGAAGGAAATGTATGCGTCGGGGTCCCGCAAACCACGGCCAGCGGGCCAGTCCCCCTTTGTTTTACTTCTGTCAGAACACAGCTTGCTCACTTGTTTACATACTGAGGACGGCTGCTTTCGGGGGACAGCTGAAGAGCCCCGTAGTGGTAACAGAGATGTACGGCCGCTTTGCAGAGACAGCGGGTCAGCCTCCGTTGTAGCATGCGGCAGAGAGAACTCCAGAAGCGCTCGGTTAACATGGAGAAGGACGTCAAGTCCCAAACTCCCTTCGGGCAGTTCCACGTGGTTGAGCTCTCTAAGGTAGATAGCTGCTGGGGACACGTCCTCGTCCGGCCCCTTCCTTCTTGTAATTACGGAGGCAGCCATTCCATTATTTACACGTATCTAAAACCTGAGGTGTCTCCTGTAATTAGAAGCCAAATAAAATAAACAGTCCTGCCTGAAACAGACTGCGCTGGCAACGGCTCGCTACAGTAAGACTTAAACACCTTTAAGGAACCCCTCTGAAGTAAACTTACCAAATTTCACAACTGACACAAGAGTGAGCCTTTGGCTTACTGACTAGAGGTCAGAGGTGTGATATCTGAGTATGAGCGAGGCACCCCCGAGTCCAATATGGCGCGTCTAAAGAGCAGGGGCACCCACTGTATGGTGTGTTAAATGAATAAACTGAAGGGTAATCCAAGAACCTGAGGTCCTGGGTGAAGGTGACGGGTATTAAGTTACCTGGAACAGAGGGGACAAATACACCCAGGAACAGATGTTGACTCAAAAACTGTTCTATTATTTTATTTCTTTAAAAAAAGTGTTTTGTAACATTTATTCATTTTTGAGAGACAGAAAGAGACAGAGCACGAGCAGGGGAGGGGCAGAGAGAGAGGGAGACACAGAACCCGAGCCGTCAGCACAGAGCCCGATGTGAGGCTCACACCCACGAACCATGAGATCATGACCTGAGCTGAAGTCGGATGCTTAGCCCACTGACCCACCCAGGCGTCTCCACTATTATTTTATTTCTAACTCAAAATACACCTGGGTGACGGAAATTGAGGAGGGCACTTGTTGGGATGTGCACTGGGTGTTGTAGGTAAGCCACTGTGACAATAAATTATATTCATTTAAAAAAGGAGTAAAAGAAAAAAATAACCACAAAATACACCTGGGGAAGTTTTATCTGATTCACAGGTAACTCTTTAAAAAGAGCCATGCGCATATACTTACAGGTGTGCACAAACACACACACAGAACCCTTCAAGTTTTAAGTTGAGAACCAAGTGACCCCATAGAACCGTGGAAAGGATCTGTGGTGGAATCAGTTGTGAGCAACCGAGTTGGTGGAAAATCAGCGATGAGCAGGGGCAGAGAAACATGGACACGGGGTCCCTTGGAATGACACTACTAAGAAGGTCAGGGCAGTGACGGCAGGTGCCCACCCCATCGGCAGGATAATGTTGTTGTTAAATGCCACTTTCATTTACACTTGAGCTTTACAGTAAGAAAGATCATGAAGCAGTCAGCTTCTCTGTTTCCAGACCTTTCCTGAAGACACACACACCTGTTTTCTGCACACCAAGTACACTTACCATATATACATATATGGACACACACACACACAACCACCCATGCTTGTGACATTTGTTATGTAAACCTTTTTGTGTTCGTTCTCTCCACATTCACACTGAATCCTTTCTCTTAAAAACAAAACGGGCGCCAGGGTGGCTCAGTCTGTTGAGCGTCTGACTTCGGCCCAGATCATATAGTAGTTCATGAGTTCAAGCCTTGAGTCAGACTCTGTGCTGATGGCTCAGAGCCTGGAGCTTGCTTCTGATTCTGTGTCTCCCTCTCTCGCTCTGCCCTTCCCCCACTCATGCTCTGTCTGTATCTCTCTCAAGAATAAATAAACATTAAAAAATAAATTAAAAAACGTGCATCTGGGTGACTCAGTTGGTTAAGCGTCCAACTTCAGCTCAGGTCATGATCTCTTGGTTCGTGGGTTCGAGCCCAATGTCAGGCTCTGTGCTGACAGCTCAGAAATAAATAAGCGTGAAAAAAATGAAAACAAAGCAAAAAGTTATTATTCTTTCTGAAACAGCAAAGCTGAGTCAGTAGGAAGGTGAGTACGTGAGGTGGGAGAAAAGACACTCTGTTCAGCGAAGAAGCTGTGGGCTTGAGCAAGGCACCAGCACTGCCCTCGGGTCCCCAGCGGTGGGGCTCGCTGTCTCCCAGGACACAGCCTTCGGGCGGGCGGGGGCCACACGGGGCGGCTTCTCTGGGGCTGGAGCGGGGAGCCAGGGGGGAGGGGACATTCCACCGCTACAGCGGTCAGGCGTGTTTAGTAAGAAACATCGCATTTCATGCGGTTCGTTCTTGCACCTTCGGATGCCCCAGGACGGCCGGAAAAACTGAACGGGCTGGACACCCACAGCGACTCCCACAGAGAGAGCCGCCCTCCGATAACGATAATATGCAATCCAGCACTCACAGACCGCGCTCTCTCTCCTTCCCACCCCGCCCCCCACCAACGTTCACTTTCTGGAAACTAGATTGGCTTTGAAAAATCTCTCTTCTGCGGAGATGGGAAGAAAGGAAAGATGAGGAGAGAGGAGGGAGGGCTGCAGGCGCCTGGCCCCCTCTCCCCCGACGTGTCCGGTGCTAAACGTTCGACGGTGAAACGAAGTTCTGTCGCAAGTCCACGAGGCTGGTGCTGCCCGGTGTCTTCCTCCTCCGGGACCCTCTTCCCGAACACAGCACAGAGACTCTGGGGCCCACAGGCAGGGGCCACTTCGGGGAACCCCCGCACAGCTGTTCCCTGCGCTGCCTCGCCGGGCCAGGGACAGTCTAAAGCAAGCCCCCCTCCTCTTCTTAGGAAAACTGTTTCTCTGCCTGTTGTCTGCCAGGACCCTTAACTATCTGCACCGGTACCCACGTCTTGCCATCTGGCTTCAATGTGTCTGCCTTGAGTTAAACGACATTTAAAAAAAAAAAAAAAAAAAGGCTAATGTTTTTCATTCACGTGAACAGGGGCAGCAGGTACTTATTATTATTTTTTTTAAGTTTACTTATTTATTTTGAAAGAGAGAGACAGAGACAGATCGTGAGCAGGGGAGGGGCAGAGAGAGAGGAGACAGAGGATCCCGAGCAGGCTCTGAGCTGTCATTGCAGAGCCTGACGTGGGGCTCAAACGCATGAACTGTGAGAGACAGACACCGTGGATAAGGGACACCTCACATGCAGGTGCTCTGAAGACCGGTGTCCTAAGAACACCATGGCCTTGGGCAGCGCCTGACACGGTCCCCGCAAGGCGGGTGGGTCCCCGTACACGGTCCCTGGAGACGAGCCGGCAGCACCTCTACAGGAGGCCACGGGGAGAGGGGGGAATCTCAGCAAAAAACAAAGGCAGTGGGGCCTCAGACATTTTATTTGGCTTTGAAAAAAGACCTTCTGGCTTGGGAGGAAAATGGCATCATTGTTCTGCTCTGGACGACAGGGCCTGGGGCTGTGGCTGCCTGAACGGTGACATCATGGCTGGGTCATGGTCCCCAGTTCATCCCCGGCGGAGGCAGGGGCACGGGGACAACAAGAGGGGCCCCGGGCAGACAGGAAACATCATTCAACACAAAACGCTCCTGCCCAGCGAGCCAGAATGCCTCATTTCATACAAGCCGGACGTCTTGGGCTGTGTGTGCGAGCATTGTCAGCCCCTCGCCTCCCCCTCCAACCACTCAGCCATCATCTCCCGTGCATCAGGCCACGGCCAGTCCAAGGTCATCAGGAGGAAGCGAGTCTTGAACTGCAAAGTGCCAAGGGGCCGTGTTTTCCTTGCACCAGCCAGAAAACCTGCCCTGCCCACAGAGGCTCCTTCCGCAGGGCAAAGTGTGACTCCAAGGGCTGCACGCCCAGAGGGACACGGTGATGGCGTCCGATCACCGACAAGGATCAGAGCACATCTCTCCAGGACCAGTGACATGATACACAGGGCCCGGTGCAATGTGAGAACCAGTCCCACGTACGGACGGGATCAAGAACACCCAGACTGTGACGGCAGTGTGTTAAATAACCCAGCACAGGGCCGTTCCGGACTTGGGGACAGGGCACGTGCGCAGTGGGCTGGCACAGGAAGTCTCGCCCGTGCACCTTCCCAGGCTGTGAGGACAGACAAACCCCCCCATGCCTTCCCCAAGGCAGAGCTGTGCCTGGCTCAGCGATGGAGCCTCCGAGAACGCTTTTTCAAGTCAGACAGATGGGAAGGGCAGAAGGAAAGGTATTTCTGCAGAAATCATCTTCTAAATCTGGACGCGAAGTCCATGTGTGAGAAGAATGTGTTGTTCGGAAGTGGTTGTTCACATGCAATGAATGGGCTTAGAACGTGAAGAGGAATGAGTGAAAGAGGAGCTGTGCCCTCCCCACCCCGAGGGGAAGGAGGAGGCCTGATTATGTCCCGTCCGCGGGCTGAAGCTGAAGGGCGGAAGACGACAGGAGGTCGTGTCTCTGGAGAGATAAATTCCATGGACCCCAATTAGGGAAGGCTGACCTCTTCGGGAATGAGGAACTTTAGAAACCGTGGTCTGACTGGACCCCGACTGACGGCATCTGAGTATGTTTGCATGAGTCCATATGTGAAAATTCATTAAGGACTATGAGCATTTTGTAATAAGTAATTTTTCTCCATACACATTATGATTTAGAAAGTAAAACTGAGAGAATGTTCTAAAGAACATGGTTACTTTCTATTACCTTAAAAGGTTTTGCACGTTACCCTAAGCTTCCATAAATAAGTCTTACATGGATCCATCACTCCCCCTGAAAATGTTTATCCAGCATTTTCAACTTGGAATGTCATAAAACTTCCATAAATTTCCTTGTCACTGTAGGAGAGTACTTCCTTTCATCTGTCTTAAAACCACTCTTGTGCAAACTTCAAAGACAACCCTATAGTTCAAATATTCTGAAATTTGGTTAACAAGTCTGTGATAACATTAGCGATGGCTTTTATAAAATTTATCAACTTTGATCATATTTTCACTCAGGCTTCATCTTTTTTCAGACAAGAGCCCTCATTTTTTTTTTTTTTTTTTTTGGCTGGTTATTACACAGAAGACATTCCACACAGCACGGTGACATCTGCACCCCATCCCTTCGGGACGGTATTAGTGTATCTGTCTACCCGCCTACCCGTTTCTGTGTATAGTCAGAACAGAAATCACCCACAGACAGAGCATTTCACACACAGACAAAATACGTTTTTGAAGAGAAGGAAAGCACATTGTTTAGATTTTTAAACATCAGAGTTCATCATTCTAAGAACCGTGAACCTTTTCTCCTAAAGTAGTGACACATTCGACCGATTTCCTGACTGTGTGTAGTACAAGCCCATGACTCACGCCATTTGAAGACCACAATCCGGGCTCCTTTTTCCCAGAACCTTCCCTCCACCTGCCCACATCAAAGGTCTAAGCCATTTTTTCTATTCATTCTTGCAAGAAAAATTAGCTTCTGATAACTCGTGACAGTTTTATGCCTCGGACTAAAAATATAAATGCATTTATAATCAAAGACAGAAGAAACGCTATTTAATCTTAAGAACTGCTGAGAACGTGCTGTATGGAAGCGACACAGTTCTGGGCCCTGAGAGCGAATGTGAGCACTGGAAACAAGTAGGAACGCGAGACAGGTTTTATCTGGCCTCAGGGTTCTTTCACAGACGTTTGTAATGATAAACGAATTCCACACCCTCACTCCACTTGTTCGCGCAGGAACTTTGGCACCTTGGATATTTTCGGGGGGGGCTAAGAGAGATCTCACTTGCGACCACGAAGAAATCTTCTTTCCCCCATTAGCTGATGACGCTATTCTCACTCCGATTTTTTTTTTTTTTTAACATTTAGCCCACTCTTCTCATAACATTTGGGGAACAGGAGCTCAGAATGATCACTGCACCCTCAGTGGAAGGGTGACTGTTCCTGGAACATGCATCTGTCCATGCTTAGGAGGCCCTTTTTCCAGAGGACATCAGCCCTTGGATCCCACCAGTGGTGACGGGTGTTCAGATGCACTCAAGCCAGCAGTTGGCATGCCCTTGGCTAATGCTCTGATCCCTGGTCCCAAACAAGAGCTTATACCGGGTGGGGGCGGAGGGGCAGGTGAGCACAGGGGAGACCTGGATCTAAAAACAGTTCGATAAAAGAACAAGAAAAGAGTTAGGGGGTAGGTCCACCTCCCAGCCTGCTAATTCCAGCTCTCCAGACAATGGCATTCAGGCACAGACAGGGTACGTGTCTTCACTGAGTTCACACAGTGAACTGAATTAGAAAGAAGTTCTCTGACACCAGATAAGTCATAACATATACTTAAAATATTGATCTACTGATATACTTCTAGAAAATTCTCTCTTCATATTTTAACCAGAGAACATCCCATTTTTCTCCAACTCCATCTTTTGTTTCTGACAAAACATCCCCTCTTTCCAACAACAAATCACTTTAAAATAGGAGCCTTAACACAGAAACTTTAATTTAGAAAGGAAATACTTACTAAGTGCCTACTGTGTATAAAGTAGAACCTATGTGCTCTGCAGAGTGCAAGAGTGAGTGATTTTATTTGACAGTCAAAGCAATTCTGTAGAGACGGGAGGAAATTATGTCCCCTCTTTAGATTGGAAGGTACAGCCTTTCAAAGCCGTTGGTTGGTTATTTGAGATACTCCATTAGAAAACCACTTTTCCTTGTGCCATTCAGAGGGTGTGTATTTCTCTTCAACAAGTCTCTCATTTCGGTTTTTATCAGTTTCACATGCATGGGCTAGGATGCGTCAACAGGTGATGGGGTCTAGTGTGGTCCAGCAGGAATCTAGCATCCGTGCGGACAACACATTGAGGCTTCGGGGGTGCACGTGTGGGCTGCAGGTCGCCAGGCCGTCCTTGAGTTCCTCCCACAGGTCTTTAGCGGCCTGTCCACAGCCAGAGGCGCCTTCGCACCCGGCCCGCCAGCCCCACGGGCCGCCCTGGGCGCTCTGAGCCGCACTCTCTTACACGCCTGCTGCAGGGGGTTTAATAGTTCTGAGACGGGGGTTATTTCTAGTCCATCGAACATTTTCCAGACCTAGGAATGAAGCCCAGGAAACACTTCCAGATTCTGACCTAGGTCCTTGGTCACCTGGTCAACTGGTTTTTCTTTCTCTTAAAATACAAGTCAACTGGTGACCAGGGACTTTGGCCAAGTTACTCTCGGGAGACAGTGTCTGAGCCTCACGCTCAGAAACTTGGGTTGATTCTGAGATCAGCTTCCTGAATGTCTCTCCACCTCCCATCTGCAAAACGGGGCACTAATTCCTATTTTCCCTGCCTCATCACCAAGTTTTTGAGGCAACAGGGAAATAAAATATCAGATTTCCAAGTCCTTTATGATATATATGCGACTTACAATCATTCAATCTAAAATATAAGTGAGCTGTCAGCAGCACCTGGGTAGCTCAGTCAGTTAAACGCCGACTTTGGCTCAGGTCATGATCTCACGGTTCATGAGTTCAACCCCTGAGTCAGGCTCTTTGATGACAGCTCCAAGCCTGGAACTTGCTTCCGATTCTGTGTCTCCCTCTCTCTCTGCCTCTCCCCTGCACACGCTCGGTCTTCCTCCGTCTCTCAAAAATAAAGAAACGTTAAAAAAAAAAAAGCATAGGTGAGCAGTCAGTTTAAATAATTGCTCACAACAGTCACACACAATGATATTAATAAAAGATTAAAGAAGAAAAAACTCCAGAAGTAGCATTTTTATATACTCTTATAGAGTCAAATGTTTCTCACAAATGGAGAAGCCAACAAATAAAATATAGCTATCCAAAACACTGAGCATTTAAAGTATAAAAATGGATTGAGACGGGTACACAAATATGTCAGCTCTTTGAAACCATACTAGAGTTTCTTCCTAATTTGTCTATTTCCTATGCATCCAAAGATATGTTCACCAAATCCTGAAGCCCAAATAAGAACCAGATTTTAGCACCCTTATGTTTATAGCAGCATTATTTACAATAGCCAAGATATGGAAGTAGACCAAGTGTCCACCAAGTGTCCACTGATCAATGAATGGATAAAGAAGATGTGGTATGTGCATACACACACACCACACACACATATATATGTATTCTATATATATATATAAATATGTCATAAATCTTGCCATTACCTATGACATGGATCGAACTACAAAGTATGATGCTAAACGATTACGTCAGTCAGAGAAAGACAAATACCATGATTTCATTCATATGTGGAATTTAAGAAAGAGAACAAATGAGTAAAAGGGAAAAAGAAAGAGAGGTAAACCAAGAAACAGACTCTTAACTACAGAGAACAAACTGACGGTTGCCAGGGAGAGGTGGGGCGGGGGGAGGGGCAGGGGAGATGGGTGAACTAGGCGATGGGGATTAAGGATGCACTTGTCGTGATGAGTACAGGGCAATGTATGGAAGTGTTGAATCCCTATACTGTATATCTGAAATAATAGAGCACTATGTGTTAACTGGAGTTAAAATAGGGACGCCTGGGTGGCTCAGCCAGTTGAGCATCCGACTTCAGCTCAGGTTATGATCTCACTGTTAGTGGGTTCGAGCCCCTGCGTTGGGCTCTGTGCTGACAGCTCGGAACCTGGAGCCTGCTTCAGATTCTGTGTCTCCCTTTCTCTCTACCCCTCCTCCACTCGTGCTCTCTCTCTCTCTCTCGAAAATAAAATAAATGTTAAAAAAAATAAGAAAAATTAACTGGAGTGAGAATACGAACTTCAAAAAAAGTCAAATTTCAAATAATCAACCAGGCTGTAGCCATTTCTGTCTCGTACTGTCATGTTCATCATGAGCTTAGTATTTAAGAAAACAAAACAAAACAAAACAAAAAAAGAGAGGATCAAATGAAATAAAGACTACAATGGGACTAAAAGTGAAGAAAGTGGACTTGTGACAAATAATGGCAATTGTTCAGAATGTCTGGATCTTTTAGACTGTGTAGTAAGAAGAGTAACTAGGCTAAAAAAGCCATTCACTTTATTCGTTCATCAAATGTTTTTTAATATCTACTGAGGGGCAGAAACTATGTTGGGTAGAAAGTGGATTTTGACCTCACCAAGCTCATGTCTACTAGGAAAGAGAGGAGAATATTATCAAAGTATAATGACCCAAGGGTTATAAAAAATGTATTTTCTATAAAAACCCACGACTCTTAGAATGTAATTTTTCATGGGCACAAATGGAAAATATGCATTTCACGGCTCCAAAGACAAGAAGAGGTCCAACCTATAATGAGCATTTAACAAATACTTGTTAAAATTCAAAGTGCGTATCTAACATTTCTTAAGAAATCTTGCCATTTGCAACAACATGGATGGATCTAGAGGGTATAATGCTAAGTGAAATCAGTCTCAGAGAAAGGCAAATACCACACGCTTTCACTCATGCATGGAATTTAAGAAACAGAACAAAGGAAAAGAGACAAACAAGAAAATGGACTCTTAAATACAGAGAATAAACTGGTGGTTGCCAGAGAGGAGGGGATGGCAGGGTAGAGAAAATAGATAAAGGGAGCTTTTTAAAATGTTTTTAATGTTTATTTATTTTTGAGAAAGACAGACAGAGAGAGAGAGAGAGACAGAGTGTGAGCAGGGGAGGGGCAGAGAGAGAGGGAGACACAGAATCTGAAGCAGGTTCCAGGCTCTGAGCTGTCAGCACAGCACCCAACGTGGGGCTCGAACCCACAAACTGTGAGATTATGACCTGAGTCAAAGTCAGATGCTTAATAGACTTTGGATCGAGCTGCCCCTAGATAAAGGGGATTAGAAGCACACGTCTTTCTTTTTTAATTTTTTTAATGTTTTTATTTATTTCTGAGAGAGAGAGAGAGAGAGAAAGAGAAAGAGAGAGAGAGTGGGGAAGGGCAGAGAGAGGGAGACACAGAATCCCAAGCAGACTCCAGGCTCTGAGCTGTCAGCACAGAGCCTGATGTGGGGCTCGAACTCCTGAGCCATGAGATCATGAATCTGGGCCAAAGTTGGACGCTCAACCACTGAGCACCCCAGGCGCCCCCAGGAGCACACGAGTCTTGATGAGCACCGACAAACACAGGGGCACCTGGCTGGCTCAGTTGGTAGACTACACGACCTTTGATCTGCCAGTTAGAAGTTCGAGCTCCATGTTGGGTGTAGAGATTACTCAAAAATAAAACCATAAAAAAATACAGAATTGTTGAATCACTATATTATACACCCGAAACTAGTAGAGCACTGTATGTTAATTATACCTCAATAAAAAAATAAAATAATTTTTTAAAAGAAACGTAAGAAAATTTTATGAAGGATGTACCATGTGTATTATGATGTTATTTAAAAATTTTTTTAATGTTTATTTATTTTTGAGACAGAGAGAGACCGAGCATGAGTAGGGGAGAGGCAGAGAGAGAGGGAGACACAGACTGTGAAGCAGGCTCCAGGCTCTGAGCTGTCAGCACAGAGCCCGACGCGGGGCTCGAACTCACAGACCACAAGATCATGACCTGAGCCGAACTCGGATGCTCAATCAACTGAGCCACCCAGGCGCCCCATATTATGATGTTTTTTTAACACAGTTATCAATAATGGGAAATTTGCAAGATATATGACATTCTTGAGCTAGACAATAAACAGAATATTTATTTTGACTAAGCAAGAAAAAGAAAATGTGAAGGAAGTGAGGCTATCCTGACACTATGGCTATGTTTCTCAAGTTATTGTTCAGTAGTTTTGTTGAAGAAAACAGTAATTCCAGGGCGATGTCGATGTCGTAGTATTGGAAGAGGGGACATTTGAAGAAAATCATATCTTTTCCATGTATGGTAGCACAGACTTGGGCAGGAATGTAAATTCAGAAAGTATGTAGTTTAAGACAGCAAGCCAGAGTCAGACTTGGGGAAAAAACGTTTAAAGAGACTTAACTTGAGTGTGTTCCCAGCATTTTCTAAGATTTCTGTCTCCACAGTATTACGACAAACAAACAAACAAACAAAAAGCGGTAACCTGACAAGTCTGATAACCAGTTCATTTTGGGAGTATGCTAAATCTGTTTTATGGCATACACAAACTGAGAAGAAAAGAATGTAATGCTTTTGGCTGTACTTTAAAATTTTTATTCAAGTATCATTATATTGTGTAGATATATATCAAAAGGTGTCAAACTCATTAGGAACGAGTCTGGTGAAAAAGAATGCTAGGAAATCATTTTAGAAATCTTTAACTTTACCGATCAGATGAAAGAGAAGCCTTTGGGAATATAACTGGAAATTGTAAATCCAAGCAGGGCACACAATTCATAAGAAGCAGGTATAGTGTTATAAATTTCGTTTGTTTTATTCTAAAATTTTGAGTATTTTTAAAAAATTTTTTTAATATTTATTTATTTTTGAGAGAAAGAATGCAAGTAGGGGGCTGGGGGAGGCAGAGAGAGAAAGGGAAAAAGAGGGAATCTGAAGCAGAATCCAGGCTCTGAGCTGTCAACACAGAACTGGACTTGGGGCTCGAACTCGTGGAGTGCAAGATCATGACCTGAGCCGAAGTCGGACGCCCAACTCAGTGAGCTACCTAGGTGCCTCTTGAGTATTTTCTTTTTAACCTGATGGATGTTCACTGTTTCAGGCATCTACGTGACACTCCTCATTTCTCCGGTGGCATCATACTAAAAAGGAGACGCATGAAAACATCATTCCATTGTGATATTAGAATTACTTCCAATTTTGTTAATAGCCAATGCTAAGGGCATAATCAAGCAATAAATTAAGAAAAAAATTTTAAAAATCCATGTAAGGTTTAATATTATTAAATGCAGCAGGTATTATTTTTGGTGGTACATGGAAAGTACGCAGTAAAATTATATATTGTAGTTGTGTGATATGTTCATTCAACTTATTAAGAATTCATTCATATTTTGGGGAGAGACAGCATAATTTATTAATTTATACAGTTTAGTCAACATAGCCAATTCTATTTACCATTCCGTCAGTGAATTTTTGTCTGAAATAAGTATGAGCATGAAGTATTTTGGTATATATCTACTATTTCAACCATTTAAGTTCTTACGTGCCTCTTATAGTGAGAGAATTTTACTGTTATCTCTGTATCTTTAATGTCTTTGATGGTTTGGTTTGTTTATTTTTTTACACAGCATTATCCTCTCTACACCACCCAATTGCTTCATCTGGTGCTCAATCCATTAAAAACTGGTACCTGTTCAATAGTAGAAGGGGAAACTGTGTCAGAGGGATTAGTGGATTCCAAAATGGCACCCTCCTGAGGAATCGGTGTACACAATTCCTTCTTATGCACTGGCCTTATACTGTAACCTTGTAGAAGAATGAGACGGTGAAGACCATTCCAGATAAACTTATACAATGATTCAAAAAAAGGAAACGAACAAACAAACAAACGAGCAGAATCAGACCCACAAATACAGAAAAGTGATGGCTGCCATGGGGGGAGGAGGGGAGGGGCAAAGAGGGTGAAGGGGAGAGGGAGGCGCAGGCTTCCAGTTATGGAATGAGTAAGTCAGGGGAATAAAAGGCACAGCAGAAGGCATATCATCAATGATACTGTAATACGGTGTATGCTGACAGGTGGAAGCTACGCTTCCGGTGCGCCGAGCACAACGCAGGGGCTTGCCAAATCGCTATGTCGTACTCCTGAAACTAATGTAACACTGTGTGTCAGCTATACTCAAATTAAAAAAAAAATCAAAGAGAAGAAGTTTTCGGGGCGCCTGGGGGGGCTCAGTTGGTTAAGCGTCTGACTTCAGCTCAGGTCATGATCTCACGGTTCTTGAGTTCGAGCCCCAAGTCAGGCTTGGTGCTGACGGCTCAGGGACTAGAGCCTGCTTCCGATTCTGTGTCTCCCTCTCTCTCTGCCCCTTCCCCACTCATGGGCCATCTCTCTCTCCAAAATAAACAAATATTAAACAAACGTTAAGAAGTTTTCATTTCAGTGACTCTGTGTCATGAACAACAGAGATCCCACTGGTGCACACTCTTAGTGTTTCAGAACTGAACGTAGCGACCAAAGTCTGCGGTTTGGGTTTGGGTTATCTGTAGTGCACATGAGTCCAAAAGTAACGACGGGTTTGGGGTCTTTTCTGCTTTCTGCCAATTTTTCCAAAGGAAAAAATATTTGTTCCTCTTTGCTTCTTAAGTTGTCTTTAAAAATAGTATGTAAGTTGTCACTTAAATTGCAAGGGTCAGAGCCCTTCTCCACCTGTAACTGTCTTTACCAGAAAGGCCTTTACTGGAAAAGGTAGAGGGGGTCTCACAGAGTTCAGACCAAAATTAAACAGCCGACTTCACCCACGTGAGGTTATGCTAAGCCTCGGGAACAAACTCATGTTCAAGTCCCCTCCCCACTCGTCATCCTCTACTACTCCAGTGTTTCAGTTCTTTCTCCAGAATGAGGTCTGTGCACGGTGCAAAGCACCGCTGAGTGTGACGATACTGCCCTGGTGTTGCTACTCCAGCGTTATTACTACTGCAATTAGAGTCGACCCTGGAGCCCTGGGGTTAGGGGTGCCAAACCCCCACACAGTTGAAAATCTACATATAACTTTTGACTCCCCCAAAGCTTAACTTCTAATAGCCTACTGTTGACTGGAAGCCTTCTCGATGACATAAACAGTTGATTAGCATGTACATGTTATATGCATTATATACTGTGTTCTTACAAAAGAATAAGCTGGAGAAGAGAAAATGTTGTTAAGAAAATCATAAGGAAGAGAAAATCCATGGACAGTGCTGTATTGTATTTATCAAAAAGTGGACCCGCACAGCATGGTTCAAACCCACGTTGTTCAAGGGCCAACTGTACCGCGTTGTGTTGGTATGGCAGTGTTACTATTCTAGTGTTACCACTACCATTAACAGTACTATTCTTATGTTGCTTTCATAGTACTACTCTTACTTACACCATTCTTTTTTTTTTTTTTTTTTGAGAGAGAGAGAGAGAGAGAGAGAGAGAGAGTGAGGGAGGGGCAGAGGGAGAGACGGACAGAGTATCCCAAGCAGGCTCCATGCCCAGTACAGAGCCTGACATGGGGCTTGATCCCCACCCCAGGATCATGACCTCAGTTGAAATCAACAGTCAGACACTCAACCAACTGAGCCGCCCAGGCACCCCTCCTTATGCCATTCTGTTGTAACTATTATTACTTCAGTGCTGCTATTGCCAATTCAGTCATTGGTGAGACACTGCTCTGAGGCCCAAATCCAAAAAAAATTGGAAAGACTCACTGGCCCAGCCCTGAATCAAGTGGCCAACTCTAGACCAATCAGACGTGACTCAGCATCAGATAAGCAAAGAATATGGAGGCTGCTTAGGAAACCGATAAATGAGGTGGGGTCAACTACTGTTTTTGAAAAATGTGGCATGTGGATTGAGATGATTAGATATATATAGATATAGATAGAGAGAGAGATAGAACATCCACATTTAAAACAAGTGAACAAAATAAAACAAACATTAAATAATCATCTCAGGAAGTTTCCACAGAAAAGTAAGTGTAGAAAAGATAAGCTAGAGCCACGCGCGAGAGTGACAGAAAACAGCCGTGCCATTGCCCTCTGTGCTCACGGGCAGAAGCGGGTTAAGAGTCTGGCCATCAGTTTTCTGGCAGCCTTTGCAAGATGTAAATAGAAGAGGAAATGATTCTCGGTCTCCTAATTAGTTGCTCTAGAGAAGCCCGACTATTTCAGTACCAAGACAAGAGAAAATCTCTCTCTCAGCTCCAGAAGGCGTCAGGGTAGAGTGTATTAAATGCCACTAACAACATCGTCAGGGTGAGCACAATAATCTGGGCTGATGGTTTGAAGGTGCAAAGCAATTCCATGAAAGTCAGTCAACCAGCGAACCCATGTGTCAGGACCCTGGTTTTCTGCTCCCTGTTTGTCTGGCTTTACACAGCCATAAATTTTGAATAGCCAGAGTAGAAACGCCGTCAGAGGCAAGCAGGTAATGGGAACATGCAGAGAGGCTGGTTGTAGGCAATGGTATACGGAGCGTGGAGAGTACGTGCTTTGCCTGAAGATGCTCAAAGCCAGTGTTGTTGCGCTGGGACTGTTTTAAATACTGGCCTGTCCAGGCGGAAGCCAGCTGCGAGCCACAGGCTTCAGGCTACTTTTGGGCCACAGGACTTCCACTTGATGACCCTGCCTGAGCAAAAGGATGAGTACTTCAGGCAATTCTCCATCATTTTGCTACTTTTCTCAAAAGGAGGTTTTCCAAGTGAGCAGCCATGAATTTTGCAAATGATAGCAATGGGCTCTCCTGAAGAATGTTCTAGAACACTTCCTTGGATCTCTTATTCTCAAGTCCTCTCATGAATCAAGAGTCCAAGTGTGGCAGCGTTTGTGCACATGAGCCATCTATACATTTGATCCTCGAAACACCGAAGTCACCCCTCAGGGGGTGGTGTTGACCCTTTATGACACCGTGAGTTCAAAGTCTAGAGCTGCATGCCAAAGACAGTGGTCCGAAGGGGTTACTGAACACAGAATGAGGTGTGCTGTTGGGGGACAGTGCATGCTGAATTTCAAAGACTAAGTATAAAGATAAAGAATGTAAAGAAAAATATAAAAGAAGACTGTAAACTATCTCATTAGTAACTGTTTATGTTGATTAAATGTACAACTGATAACATTTTGGATACATCCAGTTAAATAAAATATTATTAATATAAAAACTTTCTGTATCAATTTTATTTATTTTTGAGAGAGAGAGAGAGAGAGAGAGAGAGAGAGAGAGAGAGAACATGTGTGAGCAGGGGAGGGGTGGAGAGCGGGAGAGAAATAACATCCCAATTGGGCACCATCAGCACAGAGCCCAACGTGGGGCTTGAATCCACGAACCAAGGGACCATGACCTGAGTCGAAATCAAGAGTCAGACCGTTAGCCAACTGAGCCGCCCAGCCCCACTTCCGTTACAGTTTTTGAACGTGGCTACTAGAAAATTCAAAATTTCATATGTGGCTCACATTATATTCCTACTGGACACTGCTGGACTATATGGTAAGAGGAGATGGGCTATGCTGGCTGGAGGGTTCTTTCTGGCCCTTTCTGTTCACAGTAAAGTTATTCCTCCAAGAGCAAACCTCAGATCCCCCTGCTTGTTTCTCTCTCATGTAGCCCCTGCGGTTATGCAAGCCCCCAAGCCCTAACATCTCGTCTTCTGCATTTATCTTCTTACAATTATCACAGACCAGAGCACAGTGGTGTGCTTCTGGTAGACTCATCGGTCTCCATACATTTGGTTTCTGCCCTCACCCACCCTCTCTTCCTATGGAACCAGAATCATTTCTCCTTCGACAGCCCTGTTCCATGTTTCTCCCGATTAAAAGTTTCCAGCAAGGAGTGAACAGCAGGGAGACTGACAAAGACATAAATAACAGAGAATAGCCCCCCTAAAATTCTGAAGAAGGATTTCTTAGAGCCTTCCACCGCTCATGGAAGAATTCCAAATTCCTTGGCTTAGCCATCGACGCCCTTCACAATGGGGTCTCTGTGCGGGCCTCCTTCTTCCAGCCGACACTCTGGAGCCTCTGGCCTTGCTGTGTCATCCTCAGAGCTGCTCACATGTTTTCTCGTTCTCTTCTCCCGTCAGCCCGCCCAGACCCTCACCCACCCCCAACCATCCACACCAATCTCTTTTCTTTCACCTGGCTCTCCTCCCCGCTCTGGTGCGGATCCCCTCCTCAGTTGTCCTGTTACCATCTCTATAATGCACATCACTATTTTGCATTGTTCTTTATTTCACATACAGTAAAACCTTGGTTCATGAGCATAATTTGTTTGAAAACATGCTAGTAATCCAAAGCACTCGTATATCAAAGTGCATTTCAAGAACCATTGGCTCAGCTGTGATCATGTGACATTCGGCATCATGTATGACTCGTATTGCAAGACGTCGCTCGTTTATCAAGTTACATTTTATTAGAAATGTTTGCTTGTCTTGCGGAACACTCCAGAACAGGTTACTTGCAATCCAAGGTTTTACTTTGTATCGATTTTCTGATTAGCTGGAAATCTGCTTATAGCCAAATCCCCATCTCCCCTTCCTTTCCCATCTCATTGCGTGCCCAGGGAAACCACTGGGCTCAGCAGGGCTCTCAAATCCCCTTCAATGAATTTTGTCTCCACCATGCGGAGACAGTGCTGGCCACATGGCACCAAATCTGGGGTCCCAACTTCACAGGGCGGGGCGGGTTGGGATTTCCACTGGAAGGACTTGTTTGCAGGCGGGCATTCCGCTCCTCCCCTCCACGAGAACACAACGTTCTGGCCCAGAAATCTGTCGTCAGAGCCCCTCGATGAGAAGATAACGGCCCCGTTTAACCCGCACCTCCTCGAAGGTTCTCTAACTCTACAAAAGTTTTTCCAAAGCACAGGCCTACCTGCCACCAGCCCACTCCCCCACCCCCTCCCCCACCGCCATGGCCCCGGGGCAGTTCTCGCCTAGGGTGAGTGGACATTGCCTGTCTTGTATGAGTCTTAGGTCTCAATCTGGTTAATTCACCAATGAGCAACACTGGGAAAGTTCAACAAATAACTTTCCTGAGAATAGGAAAAGTCATTCCATTTTTTACAACAAAAATGCTATATTATCAGATTTAAAAGGCATTATCAAGAAAAATAATAGACGAAATATTTTTGTCTAAAGCATCATTATATTTCAATGCCCTAATTTTGACCGTTAACTCCGTGTTTCTCTCTCGTTCTCCCTCCTCCCCTCCACTCCTCCTACACAGTAACATTCAAACAAAACAAATTAGTCTTTCAAACTTACAATCATTTATACATACAGATTAGTATTATTTTCTTCAAAATCCACTCAGAAGGCCATAAACATCCTAGACCATCATTAACAAAAATAATTTTGGAGCTTCCTTTTCTAAATTGCCTTTAGCACTTCAATGACATGATCTTAAGTTCTTGGTTAACGAAAACCCTTTCTCGTTAAAAGTGGATTTGATAAAGAAAATACAGGTCAGCTAGAAATCCAATCTACATAAAATACTCATAATACAGAAGATTAACCGACGGTCAGAGAAAGCTGACAGTCTTTCAAGGGAATCTTTAGAACACGTTTATCGTGTGACATTGATCGAGCTATATTTATTTACATTATCACATACAACCTTGTTTCTTGAGAATAGGCTCAATGTTTTCAATGCTTTTGCACACTTTCTAGCTCTAGTATAAAGTCCTTCAATTATCATTGGATAATTGAAAAAAAAATTGAAAAGCATTCGATTATCACTGGAAGAAAGAAAAGACGAGGAACATGATGGGAACACTGTAAATGAGCCACGTATTGAACCACGTGTCACAAGAAGTTATCTCAGAACGAGACAGGAAACAGGACAGGAGGAAGTGCTTGCGATTCCCCAGAAGAATGGCCTCTTCAGAAGGAACCTCAAGACCGGCTCCGTGGGCTGGGCCCAATCACAAGAAAACCGGGGGCAAAGAACAAGCGTGGAAGGGCATGAAGACCCCAGAGGGAGGTCAGGAGGTAAGCGGGAACAAGGTTCCATGTCAAAGGACTAACTTCCGGGGCCGTGTGGCTGTGGGGAGTGACGGCTGTCTGGGGAGTGAGGAAAGCCATCCGCACAGGATAGACGCCCTCGCTGGAGTCCAGCCTGCTGGCCCCCGCTGCTCTCCTGGGGTTCTAGAATTCCCCGTGGCACGCGACAAACGGGCGCTCGTTTGTCCAAACTGCATGACATTTCAAAGAAGGAACACAAAACATGTTACGAGGGGAAAAGCAAAGCTGCTTTACAGGACGTTCTCCTGAGACCCCGCCCCCCAGCGGCAGCAGGCCCCCAGGATGGGGAGGAGCCCGTTGGCGAGGGAGCCAGGAAAAGGCCACTCTCTTGAGCGTGCGGTCTGCTCCCTGCATCTCTTCTGAGACTTCCACTAGGAATGCCGTCCCGTGTCCGTCAGTTTCCAAATCCCCGTGATTTATAACGCGGCTGGTGCCCTATACTGAGGCCAGCGTGAGGGTGGGAAGCGGGTGACGGGCTTCAGAGGAGCACATCGTGTCTCTGCGGCTAGATGCTTTGTTCTTCACCCTGAGTCAAACCTGTGTCCTGCTACCTCAGCCTGCTTTGGCCACGTCTCATTTCTGTCTTCACTTCTATTTTTAAAGTTTATTTATTTATTTTCAGAGAGAGAGAGAGAGCCGCAGGGAGAGGAGAGAATCCCAAGCACGCTCCACACTGTCAGCATGGAGCCCCACGCGAGGCTTGAACCCACCAACCGTGAGATCATGACTTGAGCCGAAGTCATGATTCAGATGCCTAACCGACTGAGCCACCCAGGCGCCGCTTCTGTCCTCGTTTCCACACAGCCAACGCAGTACAGTCAACCTCAACTGCAGACTCGTGGCCAGAACTCATCCATGAACGGTCCTGTCTCCCTCTGCCACGTTCCCGATGCACGCCGTCTCGTTCCCCCAACTGAACAGTGAACCTGACAGACTCCTTGGCTTACTCTCCGGTCTGCACCACCTCGTTGCATCTGGCAGGATGTTGCGCACTGAACAAACTTAAGAATGGAGTGCGATCCCAACAGAGCTAGAAAGAAAAACACCCAGCATTTAATCCCACCCTTGTCATTGTATCAACAAGAGAATTCAGACTGGGAAATCCTGCGACCTGCCCAGGGTCAGTGAGAAAGTTAGTAACAACAAGGTGATGACTGGAATCTAAGTTTTCTGATTCTGAGAACCGTGGCTACTTGTATCCCATATACAGTAGAACCTTGGTTTGTGAGCATAATTTGTTCCATAAACAAGCTTGTAATCCAAAGCATTCGTTTGCCCAAGCCAATGTCAAGAACCAGTGGTTTGACTGTGATCGCAGGACGTTGTGCGTCGTGTACTACTTGTATGGCAAGACAGCGCTCGTTTCTCAGGCTAAATCTATTAGAAACGTTTGCTTGTCTTCCAGACCCCGCAGAATAGGTTTTCACTGTATTCCTTTTATGAGCCTATAGGCGTCCGTTCTGTAACACGAACACTGACTGCCACTTAGCCACGTTTGTCTTCCAAACTGTTTTAAGTGGAAGCATAGGATGGGATCGCATCGCTAAATATGACGCAAGATGTATCTGATAAGGAACATTACACCCGGTTTTACTGAAGCTCAGCTACACGTGCGAACATGCTTCTTCTCCTCGGGGGGTCTCTGGGCTAAAGGTCACTGAGACATTCAGCTCGGCTGTCAGACTTGGCTGGTGCGAGGCAGAGACCAGGGGGCCTGGGAGGCGGGGAGCTGGGGAGCAGCAGCAGCAGGACCACTGCTGTCCGGTGGCCCCTTGGATGTGAGAAGTCCACTTATGACCAGGGCTGCCCCCCTGCTTCCCCAATTTATTCTAATGTTGGGATGCAGAGCATCACGGGGTATCAGCTCCCTTGGGAGGAGCTAAGGCAAGCGAGAAGTCGGGACAGATCCGTGTGCCCTAGAGATCAGCAAACTTATTTAAATTAACATAAATAAGAGCACTTGGTGAAGAATTGCGCCCTTCAAAAGTCCTAATCACGACAACGTGTCTGCTGCAGCTGATGGACCGCCAAACGGGACGCCATCAGGGGAGCCAGGACCCAGGGTTTCTGGAGACATCTGTAATGAAAATACCATCTGATTCTGACTGATCAGGACCTACTCTCAACCCCGTTTAATTTTTTAAAGTAAAGTCCACTCTTTAGAATACGAAATGACTTATGTAGAGTCCAAATTAGGCTCTCCGTATACCATTGCAAATGATGATCTAGCAAAGTTCCAGATGCCAAAAAATTATAGATACAAAAAGAGTGACTTAAATGTCTCCATACAACTCACTGCATTTTCTCCTCGAGCCGTTTTTATACAGAATGTAGAAATTCTGGTTAATTGCCTCTGAGTTCATTTGTGCGCTGTGTCAAACGCGGCTCAGCCATATTTTATTTTGATATTTGAAATTGTACATCATTGCATGGCCACATGCATGCCTTTCTTTTCTTAGACAAAAAAAAAAAAGAAGTCAAAGGAGGAAGTAACGATCTAGAAACTGATGTTTATTTAATATCAGGCAAGGAACACCTTAATTGGGGCCCTTGCTGTTACAGTACCGACCATATTATGTTTCGGAGTTTATGACAACTGTAAAAAACATTTATAGCAGCATAAAAGTCAACTTCCGAGTTGTCTTGGATAAACCTGACAGATCGGAAAGCTCCTCTGGAAAACACTAATAGGAACTTTTCAAAGACAATGAATTAAAGTATTTCATTCTTGTATCTTGCTGGCAGCCCACAATGTAGGTGTAATTATAGTTCATCATACGCTGAGAGTTACTAATATTGTGATTTATCAATTTGTGACATTTCTAAACTTCTTCTTTTATTTCTCCTTTTCCCTCTCGACAGGTAGTTGTCATTGGGTATTACTGATTCTTAGAAGAAAGGTTGCTCCCTTTTACTGGCACGTCCCTCCATGCAATCCACAAGTTCCTGACATAGAATTCACACATCTGTGGGGCGCCTGGGCGGCTCAGTCTGTTAAGCGTCCGACTTCGGCTCAGGTCATGATCTCATGATTTGTGGGTTCAAGCCCTGTGTCGGGTTCTGTGCTGACAGCCCAGAGCCTGGAGCCTGCTTCGGATTCTGTGTGTCTCTCTCCCCCTACCCCTCCCCTGCTCATGCTCTGTCTCTCTATCTTGCAAAACTAAATAAAAATGTTTTTAAAAAACTGACACATTTGTGTCAGTCTGATGTAAACCAAGGTCATGACACAAACCCACCTGCTTCGATTAAGGAAAGGACCATTTAAAACTTTTTTTAGTTTTTTAAACATTTATTTATTTTTGAAACACAGAGAGAGACAGAGCATGAGCAGGGGAGGGGCAGAGAGAGAGGGAGACAGAATCTGAAGCAGGCTCCAGGCTCCGAGCTGTCAGCACAGAGCCCGACACAGGGCTCGAACCCACGGACTGTGAGATCATGACCTGAGCATAAGTCGGATGCCCAAACAACTGAGCCCCCCAGGCGCCCCAGGACTGCACCATTAAAAAAAATTCTCAAGAAAAGGGCAAAATTCTGCTTTTCTCTGTCAAGTTTTAGGACATGTATGCTTGCCTTCTCTCTGATGAGCAGGACTTAAGAGGAAAGGCGTGGACCTGATTATTTTGGCGTCAGTTTCATTTCTGACAGCAATACACACCATTGCCTACTTTGGAAGAGCAGGGAGTTTAACTTCGGATGTGTGGCCAGCAGAAAGGCGATGTGGGGGGAAGGGGAGGGACTGCTGCTCGATGTTGCTGAACTGAGTGAGACCATACAGATGTATGTTGCCATTCATCCTCCCAAAAACACAGGCTATGTAGCTTCCTGCATGTAAACTATGCGTCATAAATAACACACTCTCTGTGTCACAGCTGTAGTGGCCACCACGGGTCTGCGGTGGGGCGTATGCAATGATTTCTTGCTAACTCATGGCGGGTCCTTGGAATTCTTTTCTACCGTTACCTGATCAGGGCCCTCTGGATTGGAGGACAAAGAGACACCAGCCTCGGAAGTTCCAGAAGGGTCACAGGCAAATCGTCGTTTGGTGCTTTTTCTGCGAGAGGCACTGCCCTGGCTCTGACTGGCCTGGCTCCACAAGCCCTTTTTCGAGGGCCAACCAGACCCTGCAGTGCGCGGAGGGTGGGGACCAATACGTGAAAACAGGTTCATTCTGATGGTGGGAAGAAAAGCTTGCTTTATTTTCTGATTTTGAGCCCCCTTCCGGCTCTCGGGCTTGGCTCGGCGCACCTTCTCCCATTGGTGGTGAACTAACCTTCTTTCTGTGTATTTTAGTTCCAGAGTGTTCAGTTTCTATGGCAATGATGCTATTTGAAATGTAGAAAAAGGCCACTCTGTATCCTTGGTAAATGCAACATTTCCCATTCTTGTGCGACTTACACTCATTAAAATCCACATGGGGACCAGGGTCTCGTGTCTAAAGGTGACATGAGAAGAAATGAGATCGGACTTGTGTGTACATAGAAGGTGTGGTCTAAAAGGCCGCAGAGGAGGGGCGCCTGGGAGGCTCAACCCGTTAAGCGTCAGACTTCAGCTCAGGTCATGATCTCGCAGTTCGTGGGTTCCAGCCCCGCGTTGAGCTCTGTGCTGACAGCTCAGAGCCTGGACCCTGCTTCGGATTCTGTGTCTCCCTCTCTCTCTGTCCCTCACCCTCTCCCTCTCTCTCAAAAATAAAAAAACGTTAAAAAATCGTAAAAAATAAAACAAAAAATTAAAGCAAACTTTTCTGCCCACCATCCAGAATGAACCTGTTTTCACATATTGGTCCCCACCCTCCACACAACCCTGAGTAAGGCTGACCCTCGATCAAGGGTTTGAACTGTGTGGGTCCACTTAAGCACAGATTTTTAAAAAAAAAATAGAGTATGTACTGTAAATGGATTTTCTCTTCCTCATGATTTTTTAAGTAACGTTCTTTTCTCTAGCTTACTTTATTGTAAGAATACAGTGTATGATATATATATAACACACAAAAAATGTGTTAATTGACTGTTTATATAATCTGTAAGGCCACCAGGCAACAGTAGGCTGTTGGCAGGAAAGTCTGGAAGGAGTCAAATCTAGGAGCAGACGTTCAACCGCACGGGGCTCGATGCCTCCCAGGCCTGCGCTGCTCGAGGGTCCCTGGGAGCAGGAGACAGTGTAGCACTGTGTAAGAAGACAGCCCAGCCGTTTTCTTACTGGGCCCCTCCGACGGCTCACTCCAACCTGTGGGCCTTCACCCTCATCTAGGGATCATTAAGGGAAGGGAATGAATTAATTCATATAAAAAGCTTAATAAATGTTAGATTTTGCTATTACCATAATACATTGCTTTTTTTTTTTTTTTTGGTTTCCAAATAATATTTACTATGCCTTGTCATCTTGTTGTAACTTTTTTGTACTTACAAAACATATACTATATGTAGAGTATTGACAACAATGGTAGACAATTCTTAAAAACATAAGCTGAAAGGGGTCCTTGGGTGGCACAGTCGGTTAAGCATCCGATTCTTGATCCACGCCCAGGTCCTGGGCTCCGATCATGATCTCACAGTTGGTGGGTTCAAGCCCTACATCGGGCTCTGCGCTGATGGCGTGGACCCTGCTTGAGATTTTGTCTCTCTTTCTCTCTGCCCCTCCCCCACCTGTGCCGGCATGCACATGCGTATGCACACTCATTCTCTCTCTCTCTCTCAAAATAAACAAATGTTAAAAATTTAAGAAAAAAATAAAGAAAACAAGCTGAAGTCAAAAGTAAGAGGAGGGGCGCATGAGTGGCTCAGTCTGTTGAGCACTTGATTCTTGACCATGATCCCATGACTCAGGTCATGATCCCAGGGCCATGGGTTTGAACCCCATGTCAAGCTTTGTGCTGAGCACAGAGCCTGCTGAATATTCTCTCTCTCTCTCTCTCTCTCTCTCTCTCTCTCTCTGCCTCTCTCCCCCACTTGTTCTCTCTTTCTCTAAAATAAAACAAAATGAATTGTATAATTTTTGAAAAAGAGAATCAGACTCCTGGGTGACTAAGTCAGTTAAGCATCTGACTCCTGGTTTCGACTCAGGTCACGACCTCACAGTTCATGAGTTCGAGCCCCGCATGGGACTCTCTGCTGTCAGCATGGAGCCCCCTTGGGATCCTCTGTTCTCTTCTCTCTCTGCTCCTCCCTTACCTGCGCTTTCTCTGTGTCTCTCAATATAAACAAATAAACTTAAAAAAATTTTTAAAGGAGAATTAATTTTATCAACTCACATCAATTAATGAAGGGGGCCAAGTTTTTTAAAGTGGAAGGAAAGCACAGGAATTACAAAACCATATGGCAGAATTAGTTCCAGCTATCGATAATAAGAGGATAAAGGTAAACTCTCTTAATGAAAGACAACGTCTGGGAGGGCAAAACGGCAGTCCCCAAAATGCCCACCTCCTCACCCTGAAGCCTGCAGACGCAATCCAGTCAAAGACCTTAAACCCGGAAATCATGCCGATCGCCCGGCTCAGCCCGAGATCGGCACACGGACTCTAAACGTCAGACAGAGTTTCCCACCTGTGTCCAGAGAAAACCGTGAAGACGACAGTGTCAGAAAGAGGTGACGCTGCCCGGCCCGAAGACAAGAGGAGGGGACACGAGCCAAGGGACCCGGTGGCCCTCACGAGCTGGAAAAGGCAGGGATATGGCGGACTCTCCCCTCGAGCTTCCAGAGAGGAACTAGCCGGGCCCACCCCTTGACTCTGAGCCAGGGAGGCCCTGAGGAACTCCTAAGCTACAGGAATGTAAGATAGTAAATTCGTGTTGTTTTAAGCCATTTTTCATATGTTGTGTCCTTACAAGCAACGTCACAATGAACGCCCTTGTATATACTTCTTTTTTTAATGTTTATTCATTTATTCTGAGAGAAAGAGCGCGCACATGAGTAGAGGAGGGACAGAGAGAGAGAGAGAGAGAGAGAGACAGAGAGACAGAGACAGAGACAGAGAATCCCAAGCGGGCTCCACACTATCAGCACAGAGCCTGACATGGGGCTCGAACCGACAAACCGTGAGATCATGACCTGAACTGAAATCAAGAGTCAGACACTTAACCGACTGAGCCACCCAGGGGCCCCCTTGAATATACTTCTTTGTCTGCTTTGTTCTCTTGTTTTCTTAAAATGAACTGGAAATTCTGGTTCGTAGTATGAATCTTCATTATTGAAGAGGGTCACACTCATTGCCTTATTGCCACACGGAAATACTCTACCAGTTCTAACCGACTTCGGTGATCGCTGTCATTGACATGGAGGGAGAAGGAAGAAAATGAGGGGGGTGGGGAAGCCAGAGAGAAGGAGGGAGGGCGGTCCTGGCATTTCCGTTGCCCATCTCCCGCCTTCTGACTTCTTGTTCCTTGGTCTTCTGGAAGCCTGACTGGGTATGACCCTAGGAGGCCGCCCCCATAGACAAGGAGACACACCTGCACGCCTGACCTGCCGTTCTAAAGCTGGAAGGAAGAGGGGCCCAAGGTTGCGACTGTCACAGTCAGGACTGTCACAGAAGGAATTCGGATCTCCACAGAGACAGAAAGTAGAAAGAAACAAATAAGTAAAAAATTAAAACACTCTTTTTTTATTCAAATCATAATTTACCATTCGTCATAAAAATGAAATCACCCAAGCATCACAGATTAGTCTGCATTAATAAACAGAATCCTTTGGCAAGTTGCCTTAATTCTCTAAACTTCAGCCTCAGTTTCCTCGTCTGCAAAATGCAGGTTAAAAACTACTCGCAGAGCTTTTCTAAGGGCGAACCGTCATGCGTGCGGCAGGGCTGGGCACACAGCAGGCCACGAACACCTGCTGGCGATCGCTGCTACTGTCTCAGAGCAGAACGGAGCGCGCAGCATTGGAGGCCTCTGGGGAGCGGCTCTCTCCCAGCCTCCAGAGCCGGGGGCGACCTGGTCTGAGGGCCGCGGGGAAACGCCCCGGAGCAGGCCGAGAGCCCGCCCTGCTTCTTGAATCGCCTTTAGGAACAGTCCCCCGTCCCCTCCCTGGAAGCCTTAGCAAGCCAGAGATCCGGACGCAACAGCGGCCCTGAAAGAAGGACCCTCTAACCCGCTCCCCGGACCGTGTGGTGGGCACTGTGTCCCGCCTGAGAGGCCCGCACAAGCCGTTACCGAGCGGCTGGCACACTCGGCCCCAGCTCCCTGGGCGTCGACCATGCCTACCTTCTCATCGAATGACAGCGATCGCCTGTTAAGGTCAGCGCTGTCAGCCGTCTCCGCAAATACCAGAGCCTTCCTGGAGGTCAGTCAGGCATCTTACACACGGAAACCCTCAGAGGAGGGCTGGGGAGGGGCGAGTCACAGTCCGGCCTTGACGTTTTCACAACACCTGGTCTTTCATGATCGCTGCTCGCTCGGCACAGACAGCGTTCCCTCCCCGTGTCTTTTCGAGACGGGTGCTTTACCGTGAAACGTGGGAGGGCGCATACAGCCGCACCGAGGCGGACAGTGACAGGGAGAGGGCATCGCCTACCGGAGCCCTTTCGGACACACTGTGCACTTCCCCTTTCCAATCCCTGTTCTCGTGATGTTCCCGGTTCCGGGGGAGACAATGGGGGCCAGGCGGGACGAGCTACCTGGCTGGGGCGCCCACCGGAAAATGGAGCTGGGCTCTGAGAGGGGCAGACGATGGCAGTGGCAGCTGGGATGGGATGAGTTAACGCCCCACCTGCTTCGAGACTTCCCACGTACTCCGAAGCGGAAACACGAGCCTTTAGGGAAGGAACAGAAATCTCATAACCCCAAATATCAAGACCTGCTCTTAGGAAGATCAACAGCAGTAGCTACCATGTTGCTAAGACCTCACCCTGTCACCACGTGTTTTGATGTGGGGAGCAGTCTGGACACAATTGAAATGACAACTTGGGGGCGCCTGGGTGGCTCAGCGGGTTAGGTGTCGACTTCAGCTCAGGTCATGATCTCACAGTCTGTGGGTTCAAGCCCCGCGTCGGGCTCTGTGCTGATGGCTCAGAGCCTGGAGCCTGCTTCGGATTCTGTGTCTCCCTCTCTCTCTGCCCCTCCCCCGCGCGCTCTCTCTCTCTCTCTCTCTCTCTCTCTCAAAAATAAAATAAAATCATTAAACAATTTTTTTTAAACTGACAACTTGTTCACTAAAGTATTTATTCAAAGATGTCTCAAGGCAGCCTTTGCCCAAATAGCTTTACCAGACCAGTTGTTCATTACGCTGTTTCTGTATTGATATCAACTCTGAATTCCAGGTCAGGGGGTCTATCAAACAGTCCCCGTGGATGCGGAAGAAGAGCCCTGAAAAAGGTTAGCTGTGAGTGCCTTTCTGTACGTGTGTGCGCCTGTCTGTACGTGTGTGTGCCTGTCTGTACGTGTGTGCTTGTCTGTATGTGTGTGAGCCTGTCGTACATGTGTGCTTGTCTGTACACGTGTGTGCATGTCAGTACTTGTGCGCCTGTCTGTACATGTGTGTGCCTGTTTGTACATGTGAGCCTGTCTGTACGTGTGTGCCTGTCAGTACTTGTGTGCCTGTCTGTATGTGTGCATGTCGGTACATGTGTATGCCTGTCTGTATGTGTGTGTGCCTGTATGTGTGGTTGTATGTACATGCCTGTGCATATGCCTGTCTGTTCATAGATGTACCTGTCTGGACGTGTGTGCGCGTGTCTGTATGTGTGTGCCTGTCTGTCCGTGTGTGTGTGTCTGTGTGTGTGCCTCTGTATGTGTGACTGTATGTGTGCGCCTGTGTATATGTCTGTCTTCAGATATGTGTGCATGTGTGTATGCCTGTGTCTGTACGTGTGCCCGTGTGTGCATGTGTGTGTATGCCTCTCTACGTATGCGTGTCCATCTGTACATGTATGCCTGTCTGTGTGTGCGCACGTACCCGTAAGGTGGCGGCCCCTGAACTTAAGAAGAAAACAAAGTTTTCCTCGGACAAAACCGTGTGCCGCTCCAGTGCACCGGGGCGGGGGCGAGTGAGCAGGTCTGTGAGGCCCCAGGGGACAGGGACAGGACTGAAACAGCATGAGGACGCGAGGTGGGATCTCACGCCCCAGAGAAAGGTCGGGACACTGCAGGCCAACAGGGCCCTCGGAGGCCAGGGCTGCGGGTCAGGAGCAGGCTCTCACTGCAAGAATCTGTCAGATCTGCTCCAAGTAAAACCGACAGCAGGTTCAAGTGTATGAAAACCGATCATGTTTTCAGACATTTCCACTCCCCAAAATGCTTCTGTTTTTTAAAAGGTGAAAACTGTCCTTTTAAAGGCGTTCTGAGGATACTATGCGGAGTAACTGTGTGCAGCTGTTATGGTTTCAACCAAGACATGCCAACTTCGGGGTGGATTTCATTAAGTGTGGCTCACCCTGACGTTTCTGCAAAACGGTATTTTGCTTCCTTAGTAAAATGAAAAGAACAAATACTATTGAGATTTATAATCTATTTCCTTTCTTTACTTAATCTTATCCTGTACCTTGCTGAAATTAGACGCTGAAAAGGCTTGAATACGATAAAGCAATTTCTACGATCTTCTTTACCAAATTCTACTAATGAAAGTGTTTATTATCTTTGCCGAATTAGCAAGACGAGGTCAATGTTGGAGTATGACTGCGTTTACTTCGTGGGTACTGGGGTTGCTTCTTACTGAGAGGGAAACCGTAGAAAGCAACTGGAGATTCCTTAGAAACAGAGACGTCCACGGTCAAGAAAGAAGGGCCTGAGGGCTTTCTGGGAAGTGACGGAGTAGGATCCTAAGCTCGCCCCGACAGTGACCCAAACACTGAGAAGAGACTCCCCACAGTTCACCGCAGAGACGAGGCCACAACGAGAAGGGTAGGAAGGGCCAGGATGCCGTCGGGAGCTGAGCTTCCAACGAGACTCACCCCAAACGGGAGGGACCCCAGGAGCACAGAGAAGGCTGAGGCGAAGACCCCACCCCAGGCACCCCAGACTCGGGGGACCTGCACTGGGGAGACAGGTCCCGTTAATACTCAGCTCTGAAAACTAGCAGGGCTTAGCTTTGCCAGTTTTTACAATTAGCAAGTCTTAACGCCAAGTACTTTAAAAATCAGTGGGCTTAGCTCTGGGAGAGCCTGAGGGTGAATGGAAACTGAGTCTCGACCTTTAAAGAGACAGTACAACAAACCACCGCCCTCCACACAGACAGCACAGAAACAGCAGGCTGAACACTGCCTGGCGTCCACTTGAAGGAGGCTTATTTGCTAATTTCAGAACGTGTGCGGGAGGCACAGGGATCTTCCGGAGACTTCTCCAAGAAGAGCTGGCAGGCACCAGCCCCCCACTCCGCCAGCCTAGACACCAGACACTTACGGGAACCAGTGTGAACCCTGTCTGCCAGCTTGGCTAACATAACGGCACGCGCACCGACTGCCCTGCAATCCTTCCACGCATCCCCGTCCAGCCTGCCCCACCCAGCAGGAGTCCCTCCAAAACGGCTCCTGCCACTTCTCATCCTGCAAGTGGCCCTGGGCAGGGCCCACACCACTCTGAGGTGACTCCTCCTCCAGGGAGAAGGCAGCCACACACACCGGTTCGACGGCAGCCACCGTAGCCCAACCTTACAACTGGCCGTGTGGAGGGCGTGCCCAGCCCATCAGTGTGTCCACAGCCCTGCCCGGACAGATGGTCTGGGGGGCAGGCATTTGGTCTCACTGCAGCCCTGCTCACCAGTGGAACCTCTCCGGGGGCAGCCCAGGGTCGCTGCAGCCTGGGCAGACGGACTGGAGGCAGCCATGTGGTTTGTATGCCAGCCTCACTTACCCAAAAAAGCCTCCCAGGAGACAAAGCAGAGAGAGCACCTTGCAGTTCCAAGCAACCATAGCCCCGGCAAACAGGCTGAGGGCAGGCATCAGGTCTAATTGCTGACACCACCCAACTACAAATCCACGGCAGCCCCAAACAGCCCATCAAGGGCACAGGGATCGACACCCTGCTGACAAGAGGCAAAGTGGGAGACTGCAGCCAACTGGACGGAAGGCAAACATGGCTCAGCACAACAGCAGAGTGCATGCAACACGCACAGGGGACGCCCCTAAAGTCCCAGGTTCCAGGAAATGGAAGACATCGCACTGCAGGGTGCTACAGGACGTCTTCCTAAGGAAGACTACTTTCGAGATCACTGACTCTCAATGCACAGAAACAAACATAGAGCGTTAAACAAAATAGGATAGAGGAATGTTTTCCAAACGAAAGAACAGAACAAAACCACAGCTAAAGGGTTACATGAAATGAAGATGAGCAACATGTCTGATAGAGAATTCAAAGCCATGGTCATAAAGACAGTCACTGGGTGTGAGAAGAGAACAGAGGATCTCAGTAAAGCCTTCAACGAGGTCAGAACATATAAAAAAGAAACAATTAGATAAAGAACTTAATAACTGAAATTAAAAATACACTCGACAGCAATAAACAGTAGACTAGAGGAAGCAGAAGAACAGATCGGTGAGCTGGAAGACAGAGTAATGCAAAGTGACCAAGCTGAACATTGAGAAGAAAAAAGAATAATAAAATATGAGAATAGGTAAAGGGAACTCCATGACTCCCATCAAACATCATCATACTCACATTATAGGGATCCCAGGAGGAGAAGACGGAGAAAGAAGGGCAGAAAATTTATTTGAAGAAATAGTAGCTGAAAACTTCCCTAATCCTGGGAAGGAAACAGAAATCCAGATCCAAGAGGCACAGAAAACTCCCATCAAAATCAACCAAGGAGGTCCACACCATGACACATAATTACAAAGGTAAAAAAAAAAAAAAAAAAAGGTAGTCATAAAGATAATTTTAAAAGTGCAAGAGAAAACAGATACATACAAAGGAAACCCCATGAGGCTCTCGGGTGATTTTTCAGCAGAAATTCTGTAGGCCTAAAGGGAATGGCAGGATATATTTGCAGTGCTGAGGGAAAACTCTGCAGCCAAGAATAATGTCTCCAGCAAGACTACCACTTGGAACAGAAAGAGGCATAAAAAGTTTCCCAGACAGACAAAAGGAGTTCACGACCACAAAGTCAGCCTTCCAAGAAATGTTAAATGGAGTTCTTTGAGTGGAAAGGAAAGACCACACGCAAAAGTAAAAAGCTATGAAAGAAAAACATTTCACAGGTAAATACAAACATAATAAAACTAGCAGATTAATCACTTACAAAACCAGTACCAGGTTAAAGCACAGAAGCAGTAAAATAAATTCCATCTACAAAAATCAGGCAAGGGATTCACAGAACAAAAGGATGTAAAATATGACATTGTATACATAAAATGTAAGGGGAAAGGAAAAATGTAGTGCTTTTAGAATGGGTTCAAGCTTAGGCAAACGTCAACTTAATATGGACTGCTATATGCATAAGATGCTATGCTTGAACCTAATCATAACCTTAACTCAAAGGCCTGTAATAGATACACAAAAAATAAAGAGAAAGGAATCACTAACGCCATCAAACCACAACGCAAGACAGATAGAAGGACAAAAACAGAAACAGAAACAAAACAACAAAGAAACAAAACACTGGAAAACAAGTAACAAAATGGTCTATGTACATACTTATCGATAATTACTTTGAATGTAAATGGACTGACTAAACGCTCCAATTAAAAGGCACGGGGAGGGGGGTGACTGAATGGACATAGATGCGAGACCCGTCTGTCTACGTGCTGCCTACAAGAGACTCGCTTCGGATCTAAAGACGCCTGCAGGCTGAAAGTGAAGAGACGGAACAGCACTTACTGTGCACAGGACAGTGAGAAGGAAGCTGGGATGGCAATACTTATGTTGCACAAAATAGGCTTTGAAGCAAATGTGGAGGGGCACCCGGCTGGCTCCATTGCTGGAGTATATGCGACTCTTGACCTCAGGGCCATGGGTTCAAGCCCTGCACTGGGTGTAGAGCCTACTTAAAAAAATCAAAAACAAAAATAAATTTTAAAAAGATGCAACCAGAGACAAGAAGGACACTATGTATTAATAAGGGGAACAATCCAACAGAAGGATATATTACGGTATATCCTGCTTCTGTGAACTCTGAAACCATAAATTTGAGATCTGAAACCATACAATTCCTAGAAGAAAACACTGGTTGTAGCTTCACCGACATTAGCCATAAACATTTTTCCAGGTGGGTCTCCAAAAGCAAGGGAATTTAAACAAAATTAAACTACTGGGATTATACCAAAATAAAAAGTTTGCACAGAGTGAAGGAAAGCCATCAACAAAACAGGGCAACCCACTGAACGGCAGAAGATATTTGCAAATGATATATCTGAAAAGGGGTTAAGATCCAAAGCAAATAAAGAACTTCTATGACTCAACACAAAAAATCCCAAATAATTCAATCAAAAATGAGCACAGGACCTGAACAGACATTTTTCCAGTGAAGACGTATAGATGGCCACAGACACATGAAAAGATGCTTGACATCTGCTATCAACAGGGAAATGGAAACTAAAACCACGATGAGATCGTATCTAACACCCGTCAAAATGGCTGAAATCAAAAGCACAAGAAATAAGAAGTGTTAGTCCCTACTGTGGAGAAAAGGAATCCTCGTGCACGGTTGGTGGCAACGCAAATTGGTGCAGCCACTATGTAAAACAGTGTGGAGGTTCCTCAAGAAGTTAAAAATAAAAATACCACATGATTCAGTAGTTCTACTACTGGGTATTTACCCAGAGAAAATGAAAACACAGATTCAAAAATATATATGTATCCCTATGGTTATTGCCACATTATTTACAATAGCCAAGACGTGGAAACAACCCAAGCATCCAGCTACAATAAATGAATAAAGAAAATGGGGTATATATACAGTGGAATGTTACTCAGCAATAAAAGAATTAAATGTTGCCGTTTGCAACATGGATCTAAATTGAACACTGCTAAGTGAATTACATCAGACAGAAAAGAGAAATACCATATGATTTCACTCATATATGGAAAAATTAAATTATATTAATAAGGCAACTATATAAAACTATATTAAAATATTTATTTACTTTTGAGAGAGTGCAAGCAGGGGAGGAGTAGAGAGAGGGGGACAGAGGATCCCGAGAAGGCTCTGCGCTGACAGGCTGACAGAAGTGAGCCTGATGCAGGGCTTGAACTCACAAACAGGGAGATCATGACCTGAACCGAAGTTGGACGCTCAACCGACTGAGCCACCCAGGTGCCCCTAAAACTATTTTAAAACAAAGATTTGAAAGAAAATTATAGTGATGTATCAGGATTTTTCTAGGGTAATTTGGCATACGTAAATAATATTAAAGGTAGCTGTGTTTCCGCTATTATAATTCTAGATGTGTCTTCAGAATAAATTATCAGAGATGAAAATAAAATTTATTTATAAAGATATTTCCTACAGCATTATATAGAATACTGTGAAATGGAAATTTCTTAAATACCCAAAACAGGGAAATGATTCAAGAACAGGGGTGTTAGCCGTTTGCACCTGTACGGTACTGTTAAATTTTAACATCATGATTTTTTTTTTAATTTTTTTAAACGTTTATTTATTTTTGAGAGACACAGAGACAGAGAGTGAGCAGGGGAAGGGCAGAGAGAGAGGGAGACACAGAATCTGAAGCAGGCTCCAGGCTCTGAGCCGTCAGCACAGAGCCCGACGCGGGGCTCGAACTCACAGACTGTGAGATCATGACCTGAGCCGCAGTCGGCCGTTTAACCAACTGAGCCACCCAGGCGCCCCTTAACATCATGATTTTAAGGAATAGCTCATAGCACCAAATCTAATTTTCATATTTTGATGTTAAGTAAAACATGAGACAGGATGACATGACATAAATAAGTACCAGTTTTGTTTAAATATATCCTTCTGTATGGATACACGTACACACAAACATACATGAATGAAGGCAAACACCAAAATGTTACGGGAATTTTATTCTGTTTATTTTCCTTATAATTGTCAAAAGTTTCAAATTTATCATAATAAATAGGCATCCTTTTTATGATCAGAAAACAAATTGGGGAAAAGAGATTTAGGAAGGGTTAATGGATCTGCAGAGAGTCAGACGGAGTTGGCTGTAGACTGACCTACATACTACCCAGGATGGGGAGAGTTACAGGTGACCTCACTGAGCACAAGTGATGTTTTTCTGCCTTCAGTTTCAACTCTAACTTTCAAATACATATGTCCAAGGCTATAGATTATATAACTGGTAACCAACTTGGTTCTTTTTTTTTTTTTTTTTTTTTTTTTTTTTTTTTTTTTTTTTTTTTTTTTTTTTTTTTTTTTTTTTTGAGAGAGACAGAGCACGAACCAGGAAGGGGCAAAGAGAGAGGAAGACACAGAATCCGAAGCAGGCTTCAGGCTCCAAGCTGTCAGCACAGAGCCGGACGCGGGACTCGAACCCACAATCCCTGAGAACATGAACTGAACAGAAGTCGGACGCCTAACTGAAGGAGCCTCCCAGGTGCCCCAGCCAGCCTGGTTCTTAAAAGGAATGTTTAAATTCCCAGCTCTTATTAAGGGTTGCAATCACTGATTTAATGTTTCACGTCACCAAACTAAAAGCTGTAATTGTTGGCCAGGCTTCTCCTGCCGCATCGAAACCAAGCAGTCGCTCTGAACTATGTGATCAGCGCAAGGGAGCATACGCACGAATCCATCCCGACGGTGCGCCCGGCATCAACACTGGCATCTGCCTCTGGAATGGGCTGTCGGACCAGCACCAGGGCACGCATCGTGTCCTAGAGAGAGCACTGGGGCCAGAGCCCAGAGACCCGGCCGCAGCACCACTACCCGCTGGCCACCGTGTATTCCCCAAATCTCGACCCATGCTTTCTCTTCTGCGCACACATGGAATAGACGGCTTAGCCTCCCTGCTGTTGAGAGGTTCTGTAATCGGGTCCGGTTAGTGACAGGGGGGCAGGGGTGCTCGGTCTCCCCTGGCTGAGTGAATAAAGAAGCCCCATGGCCTTTCCATCTCCTCCTTCCCCCACGCTAACCAAGGAGTGTGGAAAGCGGGGGTTCAAAACTAACCTGTTATTGCAGGAAACCCCCATCCGTCCTGAAAGATACACTCCAGAAAGTCTTTTCCTTGTGGAAACCTTACTCCAATGTCTCTGAAACAGGAGTGACTCATGTAGGCAATTTAAAAATGTGCCTCGCTGGGGCGCTGAGGGGCTCACTAGGTTAAGCGTCCAACTCTTGACTTCAGCTCAGGTCATGATCTCCGGGTTCGTGGGTTCAACCCCACATTGCAATCTGTGCTGAGAGCGTGGGGCCTGATCAAGATTCTCTTTCTCTCTCTCTCTCTGCCCCTCCCCTGCTCACTCTCTCTCTCTCAAAATACATAAACATTAAAAAATAAAAACAAAATAAAATAAAAATGTGCTTCACGACATCCTTCGAGGATAAAAAGGACCGGGTGATAAGACAGGTGAGGTGCAAGACATGAAAGAGTTTTCTGGATGGAAACAAAAGAAAAATTACAAATAATCAGATAAAATAATGTGAAAGATCCCCCTCTAGCCCAGGAATTGTACTCTTTGGCCAATAAGAATAACTACTGAGTAAAACATAAGCGGAACGCATTTCTGTAAACGTGGCAAGCTTCTGGGGGGAGAGCAGAGAGCAGCTGGCCGCATTCCCCAGCCCCGTGTCCAGGGCCACACCCGCCAGCTTACTGAGCCGAGTGAACCTTAAATGTGTCTCCAGGATGGAGAAGAAATCCTTTTGTCATGTTTTTGAACTACAACTCATTGGAATTCATTGAGCAATTACAAACGAAAGAGCGGAGGATGGATGGAATGAGAACACACTCAGTGTTGGACCAGGTTTCTGGTTTTTTGTTTCCGTGGGTTTTTTTCATCCTATTATTTAGTCCTATGCCCTCGGCTGAGAGGTTATTTGCAGAACAGAGATTCACTTGGACAGAGGAGGGGAAGGGCTAATCCCACAACTAGTTTGCTTCTTTGATAGAGGAGGGGAGTTAGTGCCTGCGATTTGGTCTCCTTCCAACACTCCCATTGAATCAACCTGCTATTCTGTGAAATCCATCTGAAATGTTTACAAAAGACACACACTCTTTGCCGAGTTATTAATGAAAAGGCGGGTTGACACCGTTACAGTGGTAGGATTTATTACCAAGTGTGGTCATGTTTTCTCACCGGGCTTTGGCTGTTGGAAGGCTAAATACTCACAGGCATGTGTGCTGATCACATTCCAATAAGCCTATAACTCTTTCCTATTGGGGAATTTAACGCTGCGCACTCCCGTCAGCCAGCACTTAGGAAACCCGTAAGGGACGGCCATTATCAACTTTAACCAGCCATTAGAGCCTGACCTAATAAAAACTGGCTCGCGGGCTATGCGTACTTAAAGGAGCATGTTTAGAAGCCAAAAATGCTGTGTTTTTCCTGGAAAAAAAATAATATCACTATACGACAGAAATGTAAACTCCTTAATTCTACACCTCAAGACACTCAAAACAATAATGTGCGTGCCATCTAAGTAAGGAAGTGGGGGAAGGGGTTATTTTTAAAATATCTTCCAAACATACGTCTCACAAATTCAGAATGAATTTGATGCTTTCACAGAGAGAAAAATCGAAAACGTTGTTTTTCATCAATAGGAGTAGATACTCACGCTCTTTTCACATGTCCGGGCTAACGCGGCATACACCTGAATGGCAGGACGCCATCGTAAGTACAAGGTAACCTGAATAAAAACACGCTGTTCCTTTATCTCCCATAGGGTCAAATTTGCTGAGGAAAAGAGAGACGCGGACGACCAGGTAATTCCATTTGGGGTGATCACTTGCTTTTCACTCACAGCCACACGCGGGGCATGAAACAGCGAAGCCCCGCCCCCGCCCCCGCCCCCGCGTGGCTCTGAGCCCAGGGACAGCTCCTATCAAGGCGGCAGACCTTCTCAAGAGCGCTTCCTTCCCGCCCAAAGTCAAGACTCCATAAGCCTCTTTTTCTCCGCACACCTGAAACCACCCTCAGCCGGGGATGACCAGAGATGCAGAATGGATGAGGTGACCCTTTCCCGGCCCAAGCGTTTTACAGGACAAGGAGGCAGAGAGAGGGAGTGGACAACAGGGGCGGCCTTGTGCCTGTCTCTCACTCATGACGTGCCGAGCGACAGGGGGTAGACTTAGGACCCGCGCCCTCGGCAGGGGCCAGAACGCATTGGTTCAAGTGCCCGAAGGGGTCCAGAGGAAAAAGAACCAGAAAATCACAGCGGGGAGCCGCGTGGCGGCGACGGGGCAGGCCTGGGAGCTAGCATACGGCACCTGTCCATGACCGCTCTGTGCAGGGAAACACTGGACTAGGTGTCCTGGGCTTACAAAAGAAACCGGAAATTTCATCTTGGGTGAAATACCCTGCTCTTTAACTTCACAAATCATTCACAATTTTGAAATAAACTATGGTGTGGGACCAAAGAACGGGACGTGATCATGCGTAGTTGGCCTGAGACACCCCTGCCCCCGGCTCCGGATCTCTGGCTTCAAGTCTGAAACATAAAGCCCAGAGTCAGAAAAGCAACAATCACCATGAAGGCCAGGGAATGCAGGCTGAGTCTGAGAAATCGGCGCAAAACGGGACCAGAGGAGCACACGGAGCAGGCGTGTGGACAGAGAGAAGGAAGAGGCACACATTTCCCGGGCCACGAGCGAGTGTGGTGACCAGTGCCCTAGTGAAAACACATGTAGCTACTGTTCACACAGAGCGTTCCTTGTTAAGTGTGTAGAAACAGAAAGTGGTACCTATTTTATAGTCCACCGCAGAATCGTTTCTGTTGTCCTCCTGAAACCACGAATTAACAGCGAAGTGGCTTCGAGGGTTTTTCCAGACAGGAATGCGATCCAGTTAAATAGTCAATAAATGGCTGAAATCGAGATTGGGCGTGTGGAGGGGGCTGACCAGACGAGACACCCTCCGCGGAAACTTAGGTGGGTAAGGCCGGACCCATGAGGTCATCCCAAACAGCTCACACTCCAGACACACGCTGTTGGGTTTAGGAACAACGGGAAAAGACACGCGGCTTGACAAGCTGAGGTGGTTTTTCCTGAGCTGCTATGATATTGATATTCAAGACAATCCTATACGTTTACGGGAAAGTTATGTTTTTTAGGACAACATTCGTGTTTATTTTCATTTTCGTGAAGACATACTGGGCTTCTACTTCAAACGCAGCGTGAAGGCGGCTGACGTGGAGTTATATAAGAGCAAGGCTGCGGAAGCACGAGAAAAAATCTAAGAGAAGATGAGAAGTTTGCAGTCGCAGGTGAGAATCAAGACCACCCGTCTGGAAGAGAGAGGGAGGTGGTGTCACGGGTATGTAGGGGGGTCTGAAGCCACGGGCAGGGGCGGAGAGAAATCGCAGCGGGAGGTGAGGGCACCTGGCTGAGGGCAGGGGTAGAAGGCAGGGAGGCCAGCAGTGGCTCAGAGCATAAACTCTCAAGGGCTCTGGCCAGAAAAGCCACAGGAGAGGCCTCGAGGGTGCACCCTGCTTCAGGACGATGCCCCTCGGGGAGGGGGAGACAGGATGGGAGAAAACAGGCTTCCGCTGGAGAAACCGAGCACGTGCACTGGTAAGAAACTGAGATCTAGTCCAGCCTGGCCGCCTGCAGAAGCTCACATCCTGTCCTTCTCGGCAGGAGGGCGGCATGCACGCTGGTCATGGGTCATGGGGAGCCCAGGACGTTCCTTTGCGGCGGCTTCTGTGTAGTGAGTCAACAGACACATGAGCTTCCGGGATGAGAGACAAAGGCTCGCTCTGTGTGTCGCTTTTTGGAAAATCTCTTCATTACGTACTTGGTATGTGTGGTATTTCGCTGGGTGTTCAATCCAGGTCTTATTTTCTTCTTCCCTGGGGGACATCTAACCCCTTCCATGGTTTGGTAGCATCCCCTCGTTTGATGGCTCACGGGGGCTACACGCTCACACCCTGAAAATCCTTCCCCGGGGGCCTCGAAAGCCAGGAGCAGGTCTTCCCAGAATGTAAAGAATGCTCTCCCGCCTCGCTGGGCTCTGATAAATCTGGTCTGGTTTTCTAGCGCGGACATCTGGAGCTACTTCCGGGGAGATCCTGAGCAGCCAGGTGGGCAGTGTTGGGGGGGATGGGCCCCTTCCCGCTGCCGGGCACCACTCAGATCCATGGGTCTCGGCGAGCATGGGAAAGCCCTTCCCTGGGGACTGTGCGTAGTTCCAGCCATCTTGCACACGAGGCCGTGGGCACCAGCAGCAAAAGCATTGTCTCTCTCAAGTCCATGCACCAATGCAAAGTCTTTTTCTTCTAAAAGAGGTAATATGGTTAAAAAAAAAAAAAAAAAGAGGTGACTTTGAAATGTCAAAGAGTCATGTCCTACCTGTATCACTTACCGACCAAGTCACCTCGAACATGTGACACACCTTCCAAGTCAGTAATATCTTCTTGTTGAGAGAATGTATGTATAAGCAAAGATCTCCACCAGGCAATCACAAACGAGAGTTTTCTTCCTTTTTCTATTAGCTCTACTCGTCAGTGGAAAATTGGTAAATTTGTTTGGAGAAAAGTGCTTTTTGAATTTTAAGTAGAGTGCAAAAGACAGCAACAGACATTTCTCCAAAGAAGACATTCAGATGGCCGACATATGGAAAGGTGCTCAACATCACTCACCGTCAGGAAAATGCAAATCAAAACCAAGATGAGATACGATCTCGCACCTGTCAGAACGGTGAAAATCAACAATACGGAAAAACAGCAAGCACTGGCGAGGGTGTGGGGAAGGGGAACCTTTCTGCACTGTTGGTGGGAACGCACACTGGCGCAGCCGCTGTGGAAACAATATAGAGTTCCCTTAAAAGTTAAACATAGGGGCGCCTGGGTGGCTCAGTCGGTTAAGCGGCCGACTTCAGCTCAGGTCGTGATCTCACGGTCTGTGAGTTCGAGCCCCGCATCGGGCTCTGTGCTGACAGCTCGGAGCCTGGAGCCTGCTTCGGATTCTGTGTCTCCCTCTCTCTCTGCCCTTCCCCTGCTCACTCTCTGTCTCTCTGTCTCTCAAAAATAAATAAACGTTAAAAAAAAATTAAAAAAAAAAGTTAAAAATAGCACCACCCTATGATGCAGTAATTCCACTACTGGGAATTTACCCCAAGAAAATGAAGGGATACGTGCACCTCCATGTTTATAGCAGCATTATCTACAATAGTCAAATTATGGAAACAGCCCTAGTGTCCATCGACTGAAGAATGGATAAAGAAGATGTGGTAAATACATGCAATGGAATATTACTCAGTCATAAAAATATGAAATCTTGCCATTTGCAATGACATGGATGGAGCTAGACAGCATAATGCTAAGTGAAATAAACCAGTCAGAGAGAGACAAATATCGTATGATTTCACTCATTATATAGAATTTAAGAAACGAAACGAACAAAGGAAAAAAGAGACAAGCCAAGAAAAAGATTCCTAACTCTAGAGAACAAACCAACGTTCACCAGCGGGGAGGTGGGTCGGGGGATGGGGGACACAGATGGTGGGGATAAGGGATGCCCTGTCGTGATGAGCCCCGGGTAATGTACGGCAATGCTGAGCCACGACATTACTGTACACATGAAACTAATATTACACTGCATGTTAACGACCCTGGAATAAAAATTAAAATAAAATTTTTAATGCAGCACAATATTAAGGAGATTCATATCTCACTGTGAGCACACTAAGTATAAAAGCAATTCATGAGTTAATTTACAAGAATTAAACATACCTTAGCAGAGCATAAAATCAAAAGTGCAAGACTATGCCCCCACTCCAATAACAATATCTATTCCCAAAGGATAAACAATGGCTTATAGTTTCTTGCCTTGACGACAGGGGAGGTCATATATAAATTTATTTATACACCTATCCATATATTATTTCCTTATACCAAAATAATTACTGGTTTTTTAAATTTAAGAATATATGTTTTTGAAGAACAAATTTGCAAGACCCACACTGCCTGATTTCAAGACTTGTGAAGCTACCATAATCAACGCAGTTAGTACTGGCATAAGGATAAAAAGTAGATTATGGAAACTTGGTAGAAATTCCAGGTCCTGATCCTTGCGAAGTCACCTTCACAGTGTACGTCGGAAAGAAAAGTCTTTCAACAAACACCACTGAATAACTGAGGCAACGCGATCATGAGAAAATGAATCTCAGATATTAGCTCATCCCACAGAGAAAAACATACAAGTGAAGAGATAAAGTTTCTGGAAGAAAACATAAGGACTATTTTCACAACTTCAGGTAGATAAAAGTTTCTGGAACGAGACATAAAATGCACCGACTCTAAAAGAGAAGAAAACCAATAAAACAAATTCTATCATCATTAAATCTTCTAGGCGTCAGAAGTTAGGTAAACGAAAAAGTGAGCCACAAACTAGAATATATCATGATCCATATACCTGCCAAAAGCAATGCCAAAAAATACAAAAAAGGGGCAACATCCTGCAAAACAAACATTTCAAAAGGCTTTCCACATCATTAGCCATCAGGGAAACACAAAATAAAGAGGAACTCTGACCTTAGTCAGGTCAAAGAGTGTGCTGTCATCAAGTGCTGATAAGGAGGGTGAGGAACAAGGAACTTTCATATATTAATAATAAGCGTGTCAGGTAGTAGAACTGCTTTGAAAAACTGGCATTTTCTTACAAAGCTAAACACCCTCCTACCTTATGACTCTGCAATTTCATTTCTAGGTATTTGCTCAAGAGAAAGGAAAACAAATGTCCATAACAACACTTGCACAAGACTGTCCTTAGCATTTTATTCCTAATAGCCCCAAACTGAGAACCACCCAAAATTCACCAACAAGGGAACAGATAGATCTGTTTGTAATCATATCATGGAACCCGGATCAGCAATAAAATGCATAAATTGCTGATTCATGCAACAACATGGATGAGTCACAAAGACACGCTGCTCTAAGAAGCTCGGCACAAATGGAAATGCTGCGTATGGTCTCATTTATAGGAAACTCAAGAACAAACAAAACTAATTCTAGTGATATAAATCAGAACAGTCGATGCCCATAGGGAGTGGGAATTTACTGGAAAGGAACAGAGAATGAATTTCTGGGATGATGGAAATGTCTTGTGTCTTGATTGGATTACTGGTCACGGACATACATATTCATCAGAACACATGAAATCAGGGGCACCTGGCTGGCTCAGCTGAAGGAGCATGAGACTCTTGATCTCAGGTAGTGAGTTCAGGCCCCACGTTGGGCAAAGAGTTTGCTTAAAAAATAAATGAAATTACACATTTAATATCTATGCATTTCTTTGTACATAAATTTAAGCCTCAGTTAAGAAAATGTATCAGATACATCTTTCCATGCCCAGACGAACACAGTGACCTCATTGGTTAGAGTACCCTCTAATATTAATGACCAGAAGCTGGTTTAGAATCAGGTTTGTTAAAAGTCCTTTCCAAGTCTGATCCTATCATTTTTTTTCTTGGAACTCATGACCCTGAGATCAAGACCTGAGCTAAGATCAAGAGTCGGATGCTTAACCGACTGGGCCCCCAGGTGCCTCCGATCCTATCACTTTCTATATTATACTCTTGATTCCCTCAGAGCATGTGATGGTTTCTGATTTCTGTGACCGTGGAGTGAAACATTTTGTGAAGATTTACCTGAATTCTTAATCAGTTGTCTCCTTAGAATCCAGCAAAGACACAAAAGGGAAATCTGTAAATTCATTCTATTTACTCATCTTTCATCTTGTTTGATATACCTGACTTGGCCTCAGGAAGGTACTGGCAGATTAGGTTCAATAGTGTTTTAGTGTCCTTTTTCAAAAAAAAAATGTGGTTGGATTTGTGGAACGAAACAGACACAGCACAACAGAGTTAATTACTTAAAAAAGTCAGGCACCTAACTAAAAGCTTTTGGAGGAGGGTGACTGCTGGCTTGCCTTTTGTGCTCAATGTTTAGGAGTAGAGATTTGTTTAATGTCAGGTGGTTGAGGTGAGGAAATGCATGAGAGACCAGAAGAAGATTCATAAAAGTGAGAACAAAATAGAAAATGCAAAGTCAGGGCCAGATGCTTGCCAGTGTGAATGGAATTACAGTAATCATTTGGATGAGTTGAAGGCCAAAGATAAAAGCACAATAAATTCCCAGAAAATAGATTACAGAAAGAAGCATTCAAAATTAAAGAGCTACAGAAATCACAGATTTAGAATAAAGGGTATTTTTTTTATTAAACGTATACATTTCATTTGCATTTATTTAAGGCCCTCACTTTAAAAAAACAAGAAAGTTTTATATATACACACATATGTGTGTACACACACACATATAATTTTAAGTCATCCTAAAATTATGCCCAATTTTTAAAATTTTTTCCAAGTGTTTTCTCTCCCAGTGTGCTTAGTGGTTTTGTTGCCATGACAACATGGTAGGATAACTCATGTGTGTGTGTGTGCCTGTGAGAGAGAAAAAGAGAGAGAGAGAGAGAATTGTACTAAGCGTTTGCTGAGAAGATATGATAAAATCCACTTTCCACTTGGTTATACAGATCCAACTTCCTGTAGGTCCCAGAGATTTGTTACGACTCATCACGGGATAACCAGATTGTAAAGATAGGAGGCTCACAGCAGGGTGATGGTTTCTTGATGTGGAAGCTTCACTCGGAAACCTTTCCTGAGTGAATGGATGGCGAGGCATTCACGGCTAGACAGGTGGAAAGGAAATGCTGGAACTATCTCCTTCACGACAGAATTGTACCCAAAGGGACGCAGCGCTTGTCAGTTGAGCCAGCAGATCAGCATTTGGTACAAGTTGAGGACGTTTTTGAAAATTTCTATTATCCGTGTGAGCCGCAAAGGCACTAGTTGAATAAAATGAGAGAATGATCATATTCTTACATTTCAATATCTTCTCTCTGAATCTGAGACACGATTCCATAAAGGAGAGGTGGAAAACAGATTATTACATGGGAGAAGGCTCTTTGCCAGCTCATCCTGAAAAAAAAAAATCCCTTCTCTGCCCAATGCCGTCATTTTTCATAAGTGCCGATAATAAGTCAGAAGTCTGCAGCCGGATTTCCCCCTTAACTGACGAGGGATTCTAAAGTCAACATGGCTGAACGTGGGCTGTTTTATATCTTTTTACAAAGGAGCCTTTGGAAAATAATAAACGAAACACCAAGACATACCACGATTGCAGCAAAGAGTATCACCATGAAATCTCCAGTAGAAACGCAAACACCATTTCTTCTGGACTTTTCTCATGCTCTATAGTACGAAGATCACACAGGATGTCTTGAGAATTTGGAAACATTCCAAATTTGCCTTCGGTAAGTGAAACGTTAGGAATTCGTAATAACCATGTGTCTTTAAACATTTTCCAAACTTGAAAATGTGGTTTGTTTTATTATAAAAAGGAACATATCACAGTTTATCATACATCTCTTTTCTTAAAGTTCTGCTCCATGCTAATGAATCAAAATATATTCCAATATGTTTTGAAATGTAAAGTGCCAAGTTGCTGTGTTATATTCCCAAGTTCCAAAGATAGGAGAAAATGAGTAAACACTAAACTCCAGTTAATGTATAGAACTTGGTTTGTTTGTTTTTTTTAACCTCTTCTTGCCACAGTTGGACTAAATCAGATCTTCTGATGGACAATGTACAAGGCTACATAAAAATATTTTAATATTTCCACAGGTGTGTTTCCATTAGGTAATGAAGTCATTAAAGGACAGCAAGAAGAGGGAAATAATGCCACGGGGCCAGATTTAGACGCGTTATGATAGCGACGTTCCAGACGTCCAAGTGCCTTCCATTGTGTCATCCGCCTCTGTGTGGCCACAGGACACAAGGAAATACAGTTAGGGAGGAGGAAGAAGACAATGTAATCCCGGTGGATTTAGTGCATGTCTGAGAGAGGAAGAGACCACAACGAGAACAAACTAGGGCCTTCGATGGCAAATTGCTTCCTTTTCTTCTCATTGAGGACCCACGCTGCCTTTGGATGTCCCTGCCTTTCCTCCAGGCATTCACACTATTAAAATCCACCCAAATATTTCAGGAACCTGCTTAAATATTCCCTCCTCTCCCTGCTCCCATTTCTTCTACTCCAGAGCACTCCAACAGCCATGTAATTCTTGAGTGATTCTTTTTTTGTTTTTTTTAATTTTTTGAAGGAGGGGCAGAGAGAGGGGGAGACACAGAATCCGAAGCAAGCTCCAAAGCTGAGCTGTCAGCACAGAGCCCGATGCAGGACTTGAACTCACAGACTGCGAGATCATGACCTGAGCCGAAGGTGGATGCTTAACCGACTGAGCCACCCAGGCGCCCCTCTTGAGTGATTCTTAACCGGGCTATAAGGACAGCGATTCCATCAGAGATGCGCTTAAAACCATGGGTGTATGCCAATAAATCTCCAGGATCCAAGAGCTCTCTAGTAGTTACTCTATAGCTAGACTTTTTTATGTACGAATTTTCAAACAGAAACATGGGAATCTCAATTGAATTCCTTTTACTGAGCCTCATTTTCAACAAATGATAAAAACTTGAGCTTGGCCAATTCAGGACGATCTCAGCCAATTTTAGCTGGGTTTGTGCCCACATTTCAGGGACACGTGACTGCCAAAGTCTGGGGTGGGGAGGGAGGAATCTGGTCACTGGACAAGGTTTCTCATCTACACTAATATTTTGGGAGATTTTTAAGTTTCTCTTTCTCCAGCCACTGGGTCCCACACGCTCTTGTCCTTATTCCTGTAAATGCGAAGTATCTCCTTTACAAGTATTTGCCTGTCCCTCCTGGGCACGGAAGCAATGCTGGCGACTCCCTGCACGTTGCTGGGTACAAGTGTGCAGTTGAAGATCTCTCAATCACATCTCCTTAGATGACCTTCCCCGAGACGCAGGCCAAGATGGGGTGTGGGGGAAGGGGGACGAAGGTCCTGTCTCTGAAACATCCACGGAGAACTAACTCTCCTCCCCTTCGCTTTCCCTCCCTCTTCTCCTCTCTTTCTCTTTCTTTTTCTCTGGAACAAGGAGGCTTTGGCTTCACTATTGGAACCCCAGCTCTAAATAACCAGGTGCTCATGTATCATTTACTTAAATGTCACAAATCTTGACTATCAAACAGTATTTCCTTACTTTATTAAATCTTACTAATATTCTAAGACATAAACACACAGATGCGTAGGCTACTGTGAAGAAATCTTACCTTTCAAAGGGAATTAAGAAGCCACTGAATACTCCCCAGTACTCTTTCCAGTGATGCTTCTTATCTTACTACTCCAGGTAGTATTCTGCCCTACACCTGCCACCAAAGCAGCAATTTCCCACTGAATCCTTTTTCATAATGGCCCAATAAAGAAACGCAGGATGCAGGCACTGCCCCTTCTCCCAGATAGTTTCTCATGGGGCCCCGTTTGCCTTCCATGGTCGATAATCCAAAAGTTCTGTTTTACTGTGGCCGTGTTCACATCCAGACGCCTGGTCTGACCACAGTCTGACCTCTCTGGACCAGATCATCCCTTTTAGAAGTCAGAAGCCTCAATCCTGTCTCTTTGAGGTCAGTGACCACTGAATGTTCTGACCAGAGGCACACTTCCTCCCCATGAATCTTCGTGTCCCCAAAGCCCTCCTCCCACTCCAGTCTGCACGCTCTGCGAGGATGGCAGGCAGGTCTCTGTCCCTGGTGGGTCCCCGAAATGGTAATGCTGACGCACAGAGTATAAGGCTATGAGGGTGGGGTTTCCACCAGGACCCCAGAAGCCCCCCGTCCCCATGCTGGGCTCGTTAGCCTCCTCTGGAGAATCTTCGTCCTGTGCGACAAGCACTCCTTTCCCAAACCCCCCAGCGCGGGGCTCGGGAATGAGCCGATTCTTTGGCACTTGAATCGATCATGACACGCTGGGTTACAAAGCCTGGATCTTCAATCCCAGCAAGGCCTCCTGGCTGCTCTGGGGATCCCCCCACCTCTGGGCCTTGACTGGCTGCGAGCATCCAATGATCTCTCTCCAGCTTTGGGGCGCCCTGGCCCCACTTGTACCACATGAGAGGTCTCTCCATGGGTAGCTCTATCCTGGGTAAAGTCTGCATTCTCTCCGAGCAGCACACAAGTGTCAGGTCACCCTTCCACACGGGGCAGGCCAGCGTCTTCACCTAACCCCAGGCTCCTTGCAAGCACCCCGGACCTCCTGCTGGTGCGGACTGGAGCGCATGGCACTTTGAGGCAGACAGTAGGATCCCTCTGCTTAGGTGGGCTCAATAGCCGTGTTTTTCTCTTGTGGAAATCCCTTGGCAGCAAAAACTCCGTGGCACAGACGACTCTCACGTGCAGGCTCCAAGAGCGTGTCCATGTGGCTCCGCGTTCCTCCACAGAACACCCTTCAAATCTAGAAAGGTGCAGTATTCTGAGCTCACCTTCTGGTGGTCCCCACCCCTGTCTTCCTTCTGTGTCCCCAGGTGGGCATGTGGTCATGAACGCTGCCTGAAGATTGACTCCAATTCAAACCAAGGTTTTCACCAGCTGAGAAGAGGCACGGTGCCACAAAGAATCAGAGGGGCCCCGATGGCCCCAGACACCGAAAGTATGAGTAACAGGCATACAATTCAGAGGCAAGAGAAATGTCTTATTTTTCCCTACAATCAAGTTTAGTTTCTGTTTACAGTCTCTGTTCCTCCAGGGATAGAAGCCACCCCCAGCTCCGAATCGTAGCATTCCTTAAGACTCCTGCGACTTAGACACAGCGTGAGGGAAGGTATTTGGCTCCAACCTCCACTACAGTCGACAGAGAAACGTACATAACACAGATAAAATTCTACTGGAGAAAAATATCAGAAAAGAACATCTGTTTTCATGCTATTGACATGTAGTGAGCTACATGAAATATTTTAAAAACAAAATAGGGATTAGGCATGGGGGCGGTTCTGTAAACATTAATTCCCAGGCACACTGAACAATCTGAAAGCTGTATATGGGGAAGTCACAGAACATATTAAATACATAAGCTGTGTGGAACATTTTAACCTCCTGGGTGAATGGTTATTAATAGGAAAATAGTAAATCATGACCAAAATAATTAGAATAGATTACTGTTGTAACCCGGATCATTATTACATTGACAAATTCATAATGCAGGTCAAATCGCAGAGCCTGAAGGATAACAACTATGAATAGAAATAACCAAATGTAATTATGTGAAGTTATAAGGTGAGCGTTCAACCATCAGAGTGCTGTTAAGTGTCTTGTGAACCTGTGTTTGCCGATGGAATCAGGCTATGGAGTGCTGGAGGAAGTAAGCCAGCCAGGGCCAGGGCCTGCAGGGAATCTGGAGAATCTACGGGCATGCTTCACTGGAGGAGGCAGGGCCTGAAGATGGGGATGTTGGGGGTGGGGGAGGGTCTGTCTGTCAGGCCATAGAAGGCTAAAGGAGCTAGTGAACACGGAAATATGCTCAACACTCCACTAACCACAATATATACTTCTCCCCAAAGTATTTTCTGTGGACAACTAAGCCCCATGAGATCCCCCTTGGAAAGAGACAACATGGTCAAACCCATCCTGGAAGTACACATAGTAATGTCCTCATAAGCCTGAGCACAGCTGCTGTGTGTGCCTCGCTCAGCCCAGTATCTGCCAGAGTGATGGTAGCACACGGCTGGCACTGTCTTTTGCTCCTGGTACTAGCATCCCACAGACGAGATATCCTAAGCACCACGTGGAAGGGCTGGTCTTAATCTCTATCTCAGAGGTACAAGCAAATCTTTTCCTTTTTTTAGTAAATGTACAGATTTGATCTCTAAACACTGTGGTTTTATCTGTAAAATTTTGAGCGAAATGAGGTCTGGTGATTCACTATCACAATGAGGCAGACTCATCTCAACGTAAGAAAATGTCTAGAGCAACTGGAACACCCAAATCATAGCTCCTTCTGAGGGTTACTGTGCTAGAAAGCTGCCCAGTCTTTGTTACAGGACCTTGATCCTGGTGTAGCTCTCGATGACCAATCTGTCCTCACCCCGGTCAGTGGCCTTTGTCATTCACAAACTTAGCTGCTTCTGTTTCCTAAGAAAGTTGCAATATTTCATGGGATGTAGGAAATGTCCACCGTCCTCGCTCCCCGTTCTGAGGCTGGGCGGGTCAAAGGGGTGATGCGCGGGCAGGTAGTCCCCGTGGATGCGAGTGTATTTGGGCACAGAGGAGCAGCGACCTGCAGCCGTTTGGAGTATGGAGTGCATGGCATACTGAATCTGGGAAGGAACTGGGCACCTTAAAGAGCTCAAGAGGGGAGGTCGGGAAGTGCATGCTGGCCGAGGAAAGTAGCGAGAGGCTGAAACGCTTTTAGAGCAGGGAGGTATGACCTTCTCCTTGATGCGTTTATACTTTCACAGTGTAAACCTCCTCCCCGGCCCTTCCACACACTCTCCGACCCACATCGACATCCCAGGTTTACTTCTCACTCAGTGCATGTATAACCACAGGCGGATCTGCATTCCTCATTTGGGTCTGCGTGCACAGAAGCCAAGAACTCAAAGAGGCTGGAGCTCCTGCCAGAAGTGACCACGTAAAACACACTGAACTTCACGTCTATGCGGACTGGGTGAAGCTCCCCCCATACTGACTGAGAACCCAAAGGACCCGCGGATGGATCTCGGGGGTTAACACACCAATACAAGTTAAACTTGGTACTGCTAATCAATGGAAGCGAGATTTTATTTTTCACTTATCAAATTGGAAAACATTTTTGAAGATTTTATTTTTTAGAGCAGTTCTAGGCTAACAGCAAAACAGAGGGAAAGGTACAAGGTTCCCTTACATCCCCTTCCCCGACACCCCCCACCAAATGGTACATTTGTTACAACTGATAAACCTACACTGACTCAGCATCGCCACCCAAAGTCCATAATTTACATTATAGGTCATTCTTCATGTTGGGCATACTGTGTTTGGACGGATGTATAATAACATGATTCCATAATTACGGCATCATACAGAGATGAACACTCTGTACATCATACACGCGTGTCGTTAAAATCCTCTGTGCGCAGCCTGTTCATCCTTCCCTCCCTCCTAACCCCTGCTAAATCCTGACCCTTTTACTGTCTCCACAGTTTCACCTTTTCTAGAATGTTATATAGAGTTGAAATCGTACAGTGTGTAGCCTTTTCAGATTGTTTTTTTTACTTAGTAATGTTTCCTCCAGGTTTTTTTCACGGCTTGAAAGATCTTTTCTTTCTAGTGCCGAATAATATTCCATTGTCTGGATGGACCACAGTTTGCTTCATTCACCTGTTGAATGGAGGACATCTTGGTCTCTTCACGTTATGGTAATTAAAGAATAAAGCTACTATAAACACCCATGAGCAAGTTTTTGTGTAGACATAAACTCACAGTTCTTTTGGGTACATACCAGGAGCGTAGTAACCACGGATCACATGGTAAGACAATGTCTAGTTTTGTAAGGAACCACCAAACTGCCTTCTAAAGTGGCGGCACCGTTTTGCACTCCCTCCAGCAGGGAATGAGAGTTCCTGTTGCTCCACACCCTATCCAGCAATTGGTGCTGTCAGTACTCAGATTGGGGCCATTCTAATAAGTGTGTAAGAGGATGTTTTTAATGCTAATATCTAGCATAGGTGTGAGTAGTGAGTAGGAGGGGGAAAAATCCTTTTCCCATGAGGCTGGCGCAACAGAAAACCGGTACAGTCTTTGTACAAGGAATCTGGCAATGTGTTTCTCGAAGACTTAACCTATTTATGTGTGTTGACTCAAGATTCAATCCCTAGGAAATCAGCTGCAGGAACGGAGATTCACTGAAAATCTGGAGACGTTATGTATTCTACAGAATTATTCACAAAAACAAAAGATGGAGATACTCTAAATGTTTAATAAAGGAAATTGACTAGAATATCTACTACACAATGACACAACAAAATGTGGACCACCGTTACAAGACTCACCATGGAAGGATGTCTGTTTCATTGTTAAAAGGACAGGTTCTCTTCCAGAATGACTGATAATATATTATAGAACATGATTATCTCCAGATGATGAGATTAAGTTTTCCCCATCTTTTTTTTCTGTATTTTCCAAATTTTCAATCACATTATGTCCTCTGCACTCATTAAGAAATTAAAGAAGCATATCAGACTGAGGCCCACACACAAAAAAGGATTTATACCTGATCTTACCTATTAGACTGCTAAAAAAAAAAACCAAAAAAACAAAAACAAAAAAAAAACCTCTCTTGATGTTTTTTGTCATGTTTAAAGTTCCATTTTTTTATTCCCTGTTGGAGGAATGGGTCACCAAACTTGAAAGAAAAGTGACATTGGGTTTGCGTGGCCCAACACAAGACCAACCCAAACTCAGGTTTTTAGCTGATGTATCATATTTTAGGACAGTATGTACAGTTTCAACAACAACAAAAAAGAAAAATGTAAGTGAAATTTACCGCAGACATATTTCCTATTCTAAATGTAACGTGTTTGGACTATTCCAGCAGGCTGTGTAATAGAAGAAGAAATACACTGCTATAATCTTTATTTTTTGTAATCAAAACAATCTCCACTTCATTTCAGCCTGCATTAATCCACAGTTAAAATGCACAGCTTCCCATGGAAAACCTCGGATAAAGGAGGAGAGGAGAAACAACGGCTGCCTTGGGACTAAAGAACAAAGAAAAGACCAGAACAAAGGTCTGTGCCTCTCCTTACCCAGCTCTCAACTGATGTCTAAATACAAGCACTTAAAGGTGGGTTATCTCTATTCGTTCTGGCTTCCCTCCAGAACGTCTTGCTTCTAGAATCTTGTTAAGTCACAGGACCAGCAGCACCAAGTTGTTATGGCAACGGGAATTTTAAAAGTAAATTGATTTTGCTACAAGGTGTTAGTAAGCCCAGGTGAGGACGGCCCTGAATCGACGGCTCGGAGGCCCGCGAGAGCGCCTGGCTCCCGGCGGCTTGCGGGAGCTCCCGCCGCAAGGAAGCACCCGTGATTTACAACGGTCTTTAACGATTCTCACAGGAAAGGTGACCATAAATTGTGTGGGTTTATTGCAAATTTGTATATTCCATTTTAAAACTCCATAAAATGAGAAAGGACGGATATGCGCAGCTGTCTGAGGCACTTACACAAGAGAAGAAGGTGTAGTTCAGACAGTTTCCCTCGGCGGGGGTGGGGGGGCTTACGATATATTCTTAGAGAGCTTTACATTATGGAAAATGTTGACCTTTTAAAGTCGGAGACAGGAATTAGAAAACATCTGGGACGTAAATTAACAGCAGGGCTGAGCTATCATGCGGATGGGCACACAACACAGAACAAAGCTTCTAGCTGGGGGCAGGAGGAAGGGTAGAATATGCCCCTCTATGAATCCTTTATAACCCTTACTGGTCTCGGGTTCTCCAGCCTTGTGTTTCCCAGAGTGGCACTTTTTATTAACACACGCTAAAAAAGTATTCCACGGTTAAATAATTATGGGCTGCAGTCCATAAGAGAGCCTGGCCCCAAGTCCCCGCCCTACAGAGTCATGGAAGAATCCAGCAGGTTAGAAGCCCTGACAAACCCTGCAGAAAAGAACCCATCTTAGTCATGTTCAACCTGGGATTTCACAAAGTGTTTTTGTCACTGAACCTATTTTTAAATATTTCCTTAGTTTTTGGTTATATTTATTAACAGGAGGTGGACACACTTCATGAAATGTTCTTTAGATTAATATTTTGAGGTCGACATTAGTGATAACTAACTAGAACTACTGAATTTATTTTTTAATTTTTATTTTATTTGAGAGAGAGAGAAAGTATGTATGAGTTGGGGAGAGGGGCAGAGAGAGAGAGGAAATCTTAAGCAGGCTCCCTTGCTCAGTATAGAGCCTGACACGGGGCTCGATCCCACGACGCTGGGATCATGCCCTGAGCAGAAACCAAGAGTCAGACGCTCAGCCGACGGAGCCAGGCGCCCAGGACTACTGCATCTAAGAGGCCACTCCAAATCTAGGAATTTGTTTCTTTTCTTTTTTTTTTTTTTTTTTACTAATTTCTACCACCCGTAGAACCATTCCCTGACCCCTCTGCTTTTAAAAAACACTTGCGTGTGTCACTGACATTTTAGATTTGCGTCCCTTTGCACTGGCCCAGAATGTACACTTGTGTTGTTGCACATACAAGGGCACACAGCACGCACACACACCCACACATTCTCACACACGCACATGTGCACACATACACCCTGAAAAGGGAAAGTGAGGTGTGCACTTGGGGGGCTCAGTCAGTCATGCTTCCGACTTTGGCTCAGGTCACGATCTTACAGTTCATGAGTTCAAACCCCACATCGGGCTTACTGTCAGCACAGAAGCCACTTCAGAGCCTCTGGTCTCTTCTCTCTGCCCCTCCACCACTTGTGCTCTCTCAAGGCCAAATTTAAAAAATTTAAAAAGAACAGTAAATAATACATTTTTTAAAAAAAAGTCTGGGCGCCTGAGTGGCTCAGTCAGTTGAGTATCCAACTTCAGCTCAGGTCATGATTTTGCAGCTCGTGAGTTCGAGCCCCGCACCGGGTTCTGTGCTGACAGCTCAGAGCCTGGAACCTCCTTCAGGTTCTGTGTCTCCCTCTCTCTCTGCCCCTCTCCCATTCACATACTGTCTCTCAGTCTCTCTCAAAGGTAAACATTAAAAAATTTTTTTTAAAAAAGAGAAAAGAAAAGGGCAAGGGGGAAAGAAGCAGCCACCTGGGCGCTCACGTTCGAGCTGCCCGTGTTAGGGTACCAACTGGAAGCAGGTCTATATGACTGCCATCTGGAATTTCTGGGAGACACTGGAACAGACAAGAGCAGCAGACGGGATGACGGGCTGAGATGTGGAGGGAGGACGTGGAGGGATAAAAGCACAAGGCTCCCCTTCTCTGCTGGGAACCCACAAGGCACTTGGAGCTGGCTGAGAGACAGAGAAACTGGACAGGTTTGTGAGCGGCCATAAAGGTATCAGCAGCAGGAATCTAGCAAACAAACAAACAAACAAAACAAAAAAAGTTACACGTATGTGCACCATCTCCCGAATGAATGTGCAGCTTCGCGACTTTCAGGATTTCTAATCTATTTTCCTTAGAATCTACCCTCGTCACCTGCACTTGTTGAAATTTGTGCTCAGCATCTCGAAAATCTGAAGTCAAAGCTAATTTGAAATGACTTGAAAAAGCACCAAACCGAGAGTAGGAAGAGTTCTTTCCCAGCACTTTATCTGTGCACATTTCATCGGTCGATAAAGTTCTATCAACGTCCTCACACCCGCACGTTCTGAGGCACCTGGGAAAATATTTAGAAACAGCAGCACAGATTAAGCGGTTTCAGGCCGAGAGATAGCCGGGCGCCCAGGCCGCTGGGTCTGGAGGCCCCGAGAACCGCACCAGCACCCTGGAGAGCAGCGTGGAGGCCGCGGGCGGGGACGCGGGCAGCGCGGCAGGTGCAGGGGCCCACGCGGAGCGGAGAGGAGGTGCCCGTCGAGGCCGCCGAGGCTGGGCCCATGTGACCGTGGAGGCAGAAGCAAGCACAGACAGATGTGGGTGAGCCAAGGTGCCATGCCCAGCCTGAATGCAGGGAATCCCGGACCAGCAGCCTCAGGGGGCGGGAGGGAGAGGACGCTCAGGGCTGGAGTAGAACTGTGTAACCTGCAGAAGGAGCACCATCCCGCGGAAGAGACCAGCGAGCAAGAGAGCCCGAAGCACGTCCTGCTTGTGGCCGCGACGCGCCTCAGAGCAGAGGAGGTCCGTTACGTTCTGTGTGTAGGACGGTTTCCTCCCTTCTCTGTGAGTACTCACCCAGGAGCGTGAACTTTAGAACCCAAGTTAATGCCTGGAGATCGAGGACCTTGCTTCCAGAGCGTTGGCCCAAGGCCTCTAGACAGACCAGGGGGCTGGGGGACCATCATCGGGGGGAGCGGTGAGGAGGCCCCAGGATGGCGTGGAAATGGCTCGTCTCTCCTGTTTATTTTACTCACAAAAGAAACTTAACTGCTATCACCACTTCCTACACTCCACCGTTTCTTCTAAACCACTGCTTGGGTTAGTCGTTATACGGCTTGTAGCGAGACCAGTAAAACACTGTGCTCTTGTTATGGCAATGGGAATAACAAATACGGAATGACACAACAAAACAGCCCGGACGATAAAAATAATCGTGAACCCATTTTACTAGCGCGGTGGCCAAATTATACTTTTATAAATTGCAGTGCCGACGGAGGTAACTGTGCTCACAGGTCCCTCGCTAACAAGGTCACCAGTTTAATTTGAATATTTTCCGCAGCTGTTGCTCTCACACCTAAAGAGGGAAACAGTGCCAGCTATGTAGGGCAAGCGTCCGGGAATGCTAATGAGTCTAACAGACTGGTTCAAAATAGAAGCATAAACCTTCAGTTCATGGGGACACGGCAGTTACGAAACCAAAGCCGAGGAGAAACGATCTGTGTTCAGGAATTCGACACTGCAACATCGCTTGAATTTTTGACATAGTTCTTGACCCAGGCTTGGCAAAAATGTGTACACTATAAATAGAGGGACAGGGAAAAAGGTTACAAGACACCATCCAATTCCATGAACATGAGTTTCACTCTTAGGAGAGTCAACAAAGAACACACTGAGAGCACGCTTCATTTCCCTCTCTTTAAGAGAGCTCCTACACGGAGAACTCAGCGGCGGCAATACCAGGTACTATAAAGACAGAGTTAAAATTTAGAATTCGCAATGACACGACGGGCGGTACGTGGCGAATACAATAAAAAACTGGAGGATAAGAATAAGCCATCCTCTGTTCTGTCTGTCTAAGTACGCTTTAATGATGCCCCTACGTGTTCACGCTCTTTCCCACTCCCCGTGCACTGAGCTACTGGTGATGGGAACTCACTGCAGGTTACAAAAATGTGATCACAGGGGCATCAGACTGCCGGGCACAGGAGGACATCGGCACAAATACGACTTCCCAAGGGAGGTCCTGGCATGGTGCGGAAGGTCAGGAGCTGTCAGACCAACCCTCGGAATGACGAGTTATAGCATGATGGAAACGCCACCACACTGCCACCTCCATGCCGTTCGAATGTCACATTATAGTGAAGCAGGCAGGGAACACACGCACGGACTCATACACTGTGCACCTCCATCAACGTCGGACTCCTGAGAAATGTCATCGAGATGCTGATTCTCAAACCAGTTCCCTACTATTCACGGAAGAAAAGGGCTTAAAAATTTTTTTAACATTTATTTTTTTATTATTTTGAGAGACAAGGCAAGAGCAAGGGAGGGGCAGACAGCGAGGGAGACACAGAATCCAAAGTAGGCTCCAGGCTCCGAGCTGTCAGCACAGAGCCCGACGCGGGACTCGAAACCACGAACTGTGAGATCACGACCTGAGCCGAGGTTGGACGCTTAACCGACTGAGCCACCCAGGCGCCCCAGAAAAAGGCTTTTAAAATCACAGAAGTAAAAACTGATTATTGTAAATACTCCAGGTGACAGATTTCACATGGCACTGAGCTCGCGTCTGCGTCTCTATTAACAGTCCGGAGTCTACTTGCGGAGAGGCGGGCGCTTTGAGAAATCCTGTCACTCTTTCGGAGCACTAAATTTGCATTTGCATTTTTTAAAGAAGTAGCTTAGAAACTTATGAAGGAGAATGAGAGGGAGGAATGGAGATTATCACTTAATGACCTAAGGGAAGAATAAAGAGATAAATTATTCTAAAATACTAGTGATGATTTACCTAATTAGTCTCTGACAGCGTGCAACGTGCCCTAAAGAAAAAGGTAATACGGCAATCTGGGAGTAGTTTGTGCTAAAGAAAAGCCAGATTAATTGATTGTAAATACAAAAACAGCACCTATTGGATTATACTAATTTCTCCTTGTAATTTTAATTACTTGGTATTTCAGGACCTTAAAAAAAGTTCCTTAAGCTAAAATTCTTTTTATTTTTAAGAACACGTACCTCGAGTTTTGCATCAAACCCCATATTTTACTTATAGAGCCCCCTCGCCCTTATTATAAGGCTCTTTCATTTTATTTCTTTTCTGATTTGGTAAAGGGGGGAGGTAAGCTGAAAGGACGTACAGAAATCCCTTAACAATTTGTTTCAATTTAACATTCAACAAGGGAGAGATTTGTTTCCTCTGCAGATTTTAAGAGATTTAAATAGGGCCGTTTATGTTCAGCTCAATTAAGCTACTGATCACTCTATTCTTTAAGCAGTAAAGTGTCCTCAACCCATTATGACTTCAGAACAATAAAATAGCCTGGGCTGTCCAAACCCTCATTCTAACACTGTGCATAACCCAAGCGGCTGCCCTCGACGATTGTTAACAAGACTATTAACATGTGCCTACAGTTCTCACTCTGTTAGGTAATAGTAAGTGGGACTAATGATCTCTAGACTTGCTCCTTGAGCAAAACGAGAAAGCCAGCCAGTTCGCAAGGAGTAAAGAGAAAAAAAAATCTATTTAAAGAAGAAAAACCAAGAACTCAACAATTCCCAGTCTTGGGACATACAGAGGGGAGAAATGGACACATCAGCTGAAAACATCCAAGGAGAATTCTTCTATTCACTTCAAGATGGCAACCGATGTCCGTCACTCACGGAGGGGATTTGTCATGTCGCACTCACAGAGATTAGTCATGTTGCAATGAGCTAACAACACAGGCAAATGGCAATGTGAGATGGGTGTGTTTTCCGATATAAAACGGACTGTTTAATTCCTCTCCATCTGAGCAATATTTATTCTGGGTCTTAGCATGTCAGGCACAAGGGGAACAGGAGTGAAATGAGGCATGTCCAGTCCTCCAGATTCTCAAGTGAGTTAAAAATTTCCATCAAAACACTGAGAGCAGAGTTCTTTTTCTAGCAACACCCAACTATCTGGTTTCTGCCCTGCCTTACAACTCAAAACAATGAGACGCACTATGAAAAACACATATATTAGATAAAAATCTGTGAGCACACATTGTAGATCTACTACGGTAGGATCTCCCGATTTCACAAATGCAAATACAGGACACGGTTAAACTTGAGTTTCAGATAAACAAGCCTTTTTTTTAAGTTTATTTATTTTGAGACAGAGAGAGAGCGGGAGGGGCAGAGAGAGAGGGAGACAAAATCGTAAGCAGGTTCTGCACCGTCGGCACAGAACTTGACATGAGGCTCGATCTCACGAACTGTGAAATCATGACCTGAGCCAAAATCAAGCATCGGATGCCTGACCAACTGAGTCACCCAGGTGTCTCAACAATTAATTTTTGATATAAGTATGTCCCATGCAAACCTCAGGGCATACTTATGCTAAAAAGTATAAAAAGTGTTGTTTATCTGACAATTAAGCATCATGAGGCAACCTATAACATTATATATCTACCTTTTTACCAGAATGCCTTTAAATAAAGACACTGACAGTAACGGGTGTTGACCTGGATGTGTCGCTGCTGAAACTCTGCCTTTTTTACTGTAAGTTGATACAAGGACCATGGAAAGCTTATTGACACCATCTGCAAAGGTCTAACGTCCTCACATCCCCTGACCCCGAAATTCTACACTTGGGAATACAGGCAGTAGAAACGTGCTCACAAGTCGTCAAAAGACAGATACAAGAATGTCCATAGCAACACTGCTTGTAACAGCCCCCGGACAGAAACAGCTCAGATGCCCATCAGAAGCAGACGCAGAAGTCTACACGGCAACACGACTAACTCACAAGCGTGATGCTGAGTGTAAGAAGCCAGATAAAAAGGTCTTATCCTGTGAGGTGAGGTTCATGCAAGGTTCAAAATGGTAACGACTAATCAGGGTGCTAGAGATCTGGAATAGAGGTCACTTGGGGAGCCAGGTGAACCAAACGGCAAGAAGGCGGCACTGGGCTTGTGCGGTTATGCTCTGTCTCCTGCTGGAAGGCATCTATCCTGGTACAGCCACATTGTGACCATTCATCGAGCTATATGCTTAGGATCTGGGCATGTTTTTCCATATGTTTTGATGTTTACTATTTTTTAGTTTTTTTTGAAGTTTCACTTGTTTATTTGAGAGAAGAGAAAGAGAGAGTGCAAGTAAGGAAGGGGTAGAGATACAGGGAGAATCCCAAGCAGGCTTTGTGGTGTCAGCACAGAGCCCAGTGTGGGGCTTGATCCCAAGAACTGTGAGATCATGACCTGAGCCGAAACCAAGAGTCAGACGCTTAACCAACTGAGCCACCCAGGGGCCTCAATGTTTATCCATTTTGGTATTTTTTAGGTGCTTAAAAAATGAGTTTACTTATCTGTAAAAAAACAAAATGTACTTATGAGAGATGTAGGAATTGTAAGGTGTTATAGCTGTATTAGGGTTCTCCACAGAAACAGAACCAATAGAATCAATAGGATATAGAATTTTTACAGGATTTATTAGAAATATGATTTGATATATGATTGATTATGAAGCATTGACTCACAGAATTATGGAGGCTGGCAAGTACAAATCTGTAGTGTGGGCCAACAGACCAAGAGACCAGGAGAGCCAGTGGTGCAGACGAAGCTCTAAAGGCTGCCTGACTGCTGAGTTCCCTCTTGCTTGAGGAGACCAGTCCTTTTAATTTACTCAGCCCTTCGCTTGATTGGGCGAGGCCCACCCCCATTAGGGAGGGGAACTGCTTCACTCAGAGTCCACAGATTTAAATGTCGATCTCATCCACAAACACCCTCCAAGGTGACACACGCAATTAACCATCACGACACCACACAATTAATAAAGAAACAAAATAACTTGATGGGAGGGTGGGCACTGGGAAGTACTGATTCCTACGGACTTCAAGATCAGCTTTAGCAATAATCCTTCAAAAACCAAGTCATTCTCAGAGACGCAAAGATTTTATGCAGCAATTCGGTAGTTCCTTAGAGGTGTTCCTATAGCTAATGTAGCTATGAACCCTCATCTGTTCATAACCATGAACAGTACAGACAGTACAGAAAGATGACCTTTCTTTTTTTTTTAATTTTTATTATAATAGTTTATTTTCAAATTGGTTTACATATAACACCCAGTGTTCATCCCAACACGTGCCCTCTTTAATATCCATCATCCCTTCTCCCCTCTCCCTCACCTCCTTCACCTCCCTCACCCTCAGATTGTTCTTAGTCTTTGAGAGTCTCTTATGTTTTATCTCCCTCCCTCTCTGTGTCTTTTTTCCATTTCCCCTCTTCCCCTCCCCCTGGTTTTTGCTTAGTCTCACAAAGTCCACCTATTCGTGGAAACATATGGTATCTGTCTTTTCCTGACTGACTTATTTCACTTAACATAATACCCTCCAGTTCCATCCATGTTGCTACACATGGCCAGATTTCATTTTTTCTCATTGCCACGTAGTAGTCCATTGTATATATGTGCCACATCTTCTTTATCCATTCGTCAGTTGATGGGCACTTGGTCTGCTTCCATGATTTGGCTATTGTCGAAAGTGCTGCTATGAACATTGGGGTAGACGTGCCCCTATGCATCAGCATTCCTGTGTCTCTTGGGTAGATTCCGAGCAGTGCTATTGCTGGGTCATAGGGTAGGTCTATTTTCATTTTTTTGAGGAACCTCCACACAGTTCTCCAGAGTGGCTGCACCAGTTTGCATTCCCACCAACAGTGTAGGAGGGTGCCTACTTCTCCACATCCTCGCCAGCATCTATAGTTTCCTGATTTGTTCATTTTAGCCACTCTGACTGGTGTGAGGTGGTATCTCAGTGTGGTTTTGATTTGTGTTTCCCTGATGATGAGTGACTTTGAGCATCGTTTCATGTGTCTGTTGGCCATCT
>PITB01009392.1:0-67332 GCA_004024585.1 Paradoxurus hermaphroditus
GAAAGTTTTCCTATGGAAGATTATTGTAAGAAAAAAAATGAAGGAAAGTAAAGATCAAAGTAAGACAGTAATCCCAATAAAAATATCAGAAAGCAGACATTAACCTTAATGTAACACTTGAAACTGAGTATCTACAAATAAGCATTTAGAGATATGAATAAATAACTCGATTCAGAAATTCAAAATAACATAGATGTGTAGGAAAAGAAAAATAAAAACAAGAAGGTATGAAACAAAAGTTGACTGAGTTCACTAAAGAATGAAAAGTAAAAGACAAACTAATACCAGGAATGAAAATCCGATAGCCATGGATTTGAGCAAATATTAATTCAAATGAACATTTAATAATGGGCATTGGAAAAAGTACAGCAAAACCACCAAGAGAATAAAAATGAGATATAGGAAGAAATAAAAAGTGTAAATATGGCCAGAATCAAACTCATCGATTTGTAAGGCAGACAAAAAAGAATTAAAATTATGTAAAAGTGAAATCACAAGAGAATCAAATCAAAACAATGGAAGACAAGTGATATTTGAAACATTAATGTAATTATAATTATATACATTATGTATGTGTGTTGTTTATAATATAACTGACAAAGGTCTTTAAATACTGTTTGAAGCATTCAGTATCCCAAGGAATAATATACTCATGAGTTTTTCTTGAACAATTGACTAGAACAGGGGTCAGAAAACTTTGAGGCCTAGATCAAGATACTGATACCTCATCATTTGCACTGCATTCTATTGGGTACATCAAGGCGCAAGACCATTCGAATTCAAAGGAAATGAAAAACTCTAATCTTGCCTGGGAGTTGGAAGTAGCTGTAAAACCATACTGCAAAGAAGCATGGATATAAAGAAATAACATTTGTAGATATTATTTCAAATAACCTGCCACAGGTGGTATTTCATTCTCTTTTATTACATTCTCTTCACAATTTCATGCAACGTATTATTATTCTTTTCGATTTGCAATGATGAAGCCTTAGTCTCACTATTGTTAAATAACTTGTCCAGGATCACAGCACTAGTGAACGGCGTTATAAAGACTTAAGTCTATTTTCGTTTGTATCAGAAACACATGCTAGGGAAGATTGCACCACACTGCCTGAGGGCCAAGACAGAACAAGAACCAATGAATTGCAAAGAAGGTCTAGTATCAGAGCCAGGCCAAAGCTTTCCTCTCTCCCCTCCATCCACTTCTTGTACCTGAAGTGCCTTCAGAGAGAAGGAAGAGATCAAATAAGTAATTAAATTCTGTGAATAAGGAAGTAATTTCGTTATTTGCAGATATTATCCCTGTCTACCGAGAAAACCTATGGGAATGATTTGTAAACTGCTAGAATTTAGAGAGTTTAACAATGTAGGAAGTTACAGTATTGATATATAAACATGGATGCCTTTCCTGAATATCAGCAATAGCCAGTGAAATATAAATATATTAAAGCATTTTCATAACAGCAAAACTGACAGAAACAAACTTGTATGTTTCATCCTGAACTTCAAGCTTCAAAATCCAAACAGTTTTTGGTTATTTCATACATATCTCAGACTGAATATTGCAAAATTAATTCATCCATGCTCATGTTTTTCTCTTAGTCCAAACTGTACCTTATGGATTTCTTTTCTCAATTCATTACATCCCCACATTCCCATCCAAGTAAGAGGCCTGAAGCTTTTGATCCATTCGATTATCTTCTCTCCTTATTCCTGACATCTGTATATTTGCTAATTTTACCTCTCAATTATTTAAGCAACTCTATGGGAGTGTAGTATTCATACAATGAAATGCACAAATTTTAATGTACAGAGTGTTCGATTTTGACAAATGTGTTCACTTGGGAAAGCACCACCCCTAATCTATATATCAGATATTTTAACATCCCTAAAAGATGTTCATGACCTCTGTAGTTGGACTCACCCTCCAAAGGCAACTGTTCATCTGAGATCTATCACAACTTAGTTTCACCTCTTCTTGAACTTGTTATAAATAGAACCTTATTGTACGTATACTTTTGTGTCCACCTTTTTGTAACGTAATATTTTTAAGATTTGTTGAGGTTGTGCAAAATTAGTTTTTATTGCTAAAAATACCATGTCAAATGTTTAAGTGTAACTGTCCCCACCAATACGTCTGTCATAAACCTGTCTCACATCTTTCTCACTTATATTGACTATATATATTACTTACATTATGGCCTTTTCAAAAATCTTCGTACTGCTCAGAGCCCTCTTTATAAAAGCATTAAATATAACTATACAATCCTCTACCACATATCTTTCAGTGCATCCTCTCAAATAATTAAAGCATAAGTCCTATATCATTGTATACATGATCATTCTAGATCAGTTCTCACCTTCCTTGGCCTACTTTATCTCTTTTATACCTCACGATTCTCTAATTGCATTTAAATCCCCACATATTTTATTTCAGCTCTACTTTCTCTTGCTTTGATTTTTGTTTTGTTTTGTTTTGTTTTGATTGTTTGTTTTCCATACCTAAGTTTTCCTTTGCTTTCTTGTCTAGGTGAAATTTCTTTCCAACTCTGAAAAGGAGAATATCAATCAGGGAAGATACATTAGGGTAAAAAGTACACAATGTTTACAAAGTATTTGTTAAAGAAAAAACTCTTCTTTAAATTTTTTTTTAATGTTTATTTACTTTTGAGAGAGAGACAGAGAGACAGAGCCTGAGTGGGGGAGGGGCAGAGAGCGAGGGATACACAGAATCCAAAGCAGGATCCAGGCTCTGAGCTGTCAGCACAGAGACCGATGCAGGGCTCGAACTCATGGACCATGAGGTCATGACCTCAGGTGAAGTCGGACGCTTAACCGACTGAGCCACCCAGGCGCCCCAGAAAGAAAAAAAACTCTTAATGAGATGATATGGGTGGATGGATGGGCATCTTGAAAGTACTTTTGATATTGTTTTACATAAATGCCTTCAGCGGGTGGCAGGAGTTACCAGTGGAGATCTAGGCTGCGTGGAGACTAAATGCTCTGCTAAAGAATTCTGTCATCGTCCAGGAAAGTGTTGGGAACTGATTAAAAATTTCTCTAACCATTGTATTAGTTGTGTTTTGCTGCCATAAAAACATGCATGTTTAATGATATAAACAATTTAAATTTATTCTCCCACAGCTTGTAGGTCAAAACTCCCTTTGGTTCAGTTGGTTTACCTGACCCAGATTTAGGAAGCTGAAATCAAGGTGTTGATTGGGCTCTTATCAAGAGACTCTGGGATGACTCCAATTTCATTCAGGTTGGTGGAAGAATCCAGTTCTTCACGCTGTATAGTGGAGATAAGTGTTCCTTGCTGGTTGGCAGCTAGAGGCCACCGGGAGCTCCTGGAGACCTCTGTCTAGTTTTTGTAGGTAGTTCTCTTCATCTTAGAACCAGCGATGGCACATCGGATCCTCTCACACCGGTAATCTCTTCACCGTTCTGCCATATGTTTTCTTACAACTAGGAAAGGTGTTCTAGTTTGTTGTTTTTTTTTTCCTAATATATATATATTTTTAATGTTTATTTATTTTTGAGACATAGAGACAGAGTGTGAGCAGGAGGAGGGCAGAGAGAGAGGGAGACACAGAATCCTAAGCAGGCTCCAGGCTCTGAGCTGTCAGCACAGAGCCTGATGCGGGGCTCGGACTCACAGACCACAAGATCATGACCTGACCCGAAGTCGGCTGCTTAATCGACTGAGCCACTCAGGTGCCCCCTAATATTTTTTAAAGAACCGTCGAAGGTTTACAAGAAAATGACAGAAAGGTACAGAGTTTTCTCACATATTCTTTGTGCCCACATATGTGTAGCATCCCCCATTATCAACAATTACCAGGATGGCATTATATTTTTTTAAACCAAAGTTGAAAGTACAGTGACATAACATAATTGCTCAAAGTCCATAGTTTACTTTAGGAATCACCCTTGGCATTACACATTCTACAGTTTGGAAAAGTATATAAGGACATATCTCCATTATTGTAAGATCATAGGGAGAATTTTAACTGCCCTGAAAATTTTCTGTATTCTGTTCTCCTCCCACTCCCATACTGCTGGAACCTACTGGCCTTTTTATTGTCTCCATAGTTTTGCCTTTTCTAGATGTCATATAGTTGGAATCACACAGTACATAGCCTTTCCAGATTGGCTTCTTAGTCATATGTATTTAAGCTTCCTATACATCTTTGCATGTCTTGATAGATTATTGGTTTTTTGTTTGTTTGTTTGTTTGTTTTAACGCTGAATAATATTCCATTGTCTGGTTATACCACCGTTTATGCATTCAACTATTTAAAGATTTCTTGCTTATTTCCAAATTTGGGTCATTATGAATAGCATTTCTATAAACATGCACATGCCAGTTTTGTGTGTTGATTTTTGTGTGACAGAAGTTTTCAATGCCTGTGGGTGAATACCAAGGACTGTGCTTGCTCTAACAAATGGTAGAAGTAGGTTTGGATTTGTAAGAAACTTCTAAATTCTCTTCCAAAATAGCTGTATTGTTTTGCATTTATACCAGGAATGCATGAGAATTCTTGTTCTTCCACATACTCTCCAGAATTTTGTTGTTGTTGTTGTTGTTGTTGTTGTTGTTGTTGTCAGTACTCTGGATGTTGGCCGTTATAAGGAATGTGTAGTGATACCTTATTGTTTTAGTTCCATCTGTATATCTCTTTTGGTGAAATGTCTAAGGTATTTGATTTTTAAATTAGGTTGTTCTCCTTATAGAGTTTTAAGTATTTGTGTATTTTGGATAGCAGTCCTTTATCACATATATATTTTTTGCAAATCTTCTGTGGCTAGTTTTCCAATCTTCTTGATATTATCTTTTGCAGAGTTACATCACGTATGTTATACACTTCATAGTTGTCTTGCTATCCTTAGGTATCGGGGTTGTTTCTTTCAGTCTTTATTCTCTTCGCTTTTCAGTTTTCAAGATTCGATTGATAAATCCTCCAGCTCAGAGATTCTTTCCATAGTTGAGTCCAGTCTGCTAACAAGTCTATCAAAGGTATTTATTTCTGCTCAAGATTTTTTTTTTTTAAATTATCGTTGGGTTTTTTTTTTTCAGTTCTTTCTTAGGATTTTTAGTTCCCTGCTTGCATTGTACATTTATTTTTACATGCTGTCTACTTTTTCCATCTAGCTGTCCACAATAGCTAGAATGAGCTAGACAGTTTGGAGTATTTTCCTTCCTCAGATCAATTAGGTTCTGATAATACCCCTGCAGGCTGGTCTCCGGTCAATTAGCTTTTCCCGAGGACAGACCTTCTTTTTAAGAGGGTCTGTCCCTCTCTCTCTCTCTCTCTCTCTCTCTCTCTCTCTCTCTCTCTCTCTCTCTCTCTCTCTCTCTCTCTCTCTCTCTCTCTCTCTCTCTCTCTCTCTCTCTCTCTCTCTCTCTCTCCCTCTGTCCCTCCCTCACTCATGCTCTGTCTCTCTCTCTCTCACAAATAAAAAAGCATTAAAAAAATAGAATGATTCTTTACAATCCTCCCATCCCACTATATCCCATGTTGAAAGCCCAGAGGGATTTCTCTTCAATGTTTATTGTAGGACTCCATCAATCTCCAGGTGCTAAATACCACAGTATGTAGGTGCTACTCTCAGACTGGGATATCCTGGAGTTTAACTGTCAGGCTGGCCTGTACTGAGTCGTCAGCAATTTGTCAATTACAGTTCAGGTGTTCCTGAACAAGCATGGGGTCCTGAGGCAGTTTCTGCTTGTCTCTTATGGTAAACCTAGACTCCCTGTATTCACTGGTCTCTCCGATGTTGGTGGCAACAGTTTGCTCTGTATTCTCTTTTAGTAATCCAAGAAAAGTTGTTGATTTTTTCAATCTGTTTAGCTTTTTACTTGTGATGACAGATTGGTCATATCCAAGTTCTTTCCATGAGCAATTGAAAACCGAAGTCTAAAGGACCCATCTGATTACATGGAGCACATATATATAAACTAGGATAATCTCCCTATGTTAAAGTCTTCTGCCTTAATTACATCTGAAACATCTCTTGGATACATAATATAACACTTTGATAGGTTCCTAGAGATTAACCCATGGACATCTTTGGGGGATCAACTGTGCTGAAGTTAGATTTAGATTTTAGAGGATTTATTCTAAAGACATATATCAGTTATATCTGTATATGACAGATGCTTCTGGTGATTATATTATATCCCTCAACCTATGCCTGATTTCAGTCTCATTTTGTGAGCTCAAATTCACCAAGATCTCCTGGCTTTCCACCTTAACCCATTGATCCTGCAAACTTATTTGCAGAGTTTCCTGACAACAGTAGCCTGGAAATATTGGGGGAATTGAGGAGTTTTAAGGCTCCCAGGGGTAGATTTTCATGCACGGGGGATAGAAGTTCATAGGTAATGCCCCCCTCTCCATCTTTTGTGTGGATGATTCTCTACTTTGAACTTGGTGCCCATGTAGGCAACTTATTCCCTAGATACTGCTCTCTGTGATTGTGCCCCAAATAGATTATCAGTATCTACGTCCTGGGCTCAGTTTGTGTGTTTGGGAGAATTTTAACCAAGACAAAGAAAATCTGTCTTATTTACAAGAAGGTCACTGTAATGTTTCATTTATGATGCAATAGAAGTCTGAACCAAGGCAGCAGCAAAAGGATAAATTGAAAATGATTATTTAAGACAACTGATAGTATTTAAAAACTGACTATGGAAGGGAAAGAGAGAAAGGATATTTGAGGTTACCTTCCAGAAAAGGAAAGTGAAGAGAAGTGAGACTGTATCATATCCATTCCCAATATGGACAATGAACTAATCTGAAACAATGACCTACCTTGACATTAACTAGATTTAGCATGAAATATGTGAAAAATATTTAATTTTTTCAAAGTACTCTATTAGTATATTGGTTAACTAATTCTAAGATTGCAAAGTATAGACAATTTATGTAATACATATACTGCCTATGATAAACTAGGTACCACTCTAAGCAGTTTATAGTCTTAAATAATTTAACCCTCTTATTAGCCTCATTAGTAAATAATATTATGATCATATCTATTTATAGATAAGATAATTGAGACATAAGGAGATTAAGCTATTTGCCCAACTTTACAAGGCTAGGGTTTGAAATCGGGGACATCTTGCTCTGGGATTAATGATATTTAGCTCCACATTACTCTGTAGCTTTTAGTATGGTCAATACGAGTACAAATTCTAGTAATAACATAAAGATAAAAATGTGCGATTGTGGTAGATTGAAAAACATGTTTATAATATTTTGTAGTCCTTCCTTCACAAATTGGAGACTATTTCTCAACATTTTGAATTGAGACTAGTCCTATAACTTGCTTGACCTATAAGACTGGGAAAATTCAGTGTTGTGTGAGTTCCAGAGCATAGCCCCAACATTCCTTGTTGTTTTTGGTTTTGTTTTCTTGTAAGTAACCTAACCTACACTACGAAATGAGACATCAACATGAAAGATGGAGGATCCACCAATAACCAGCACCAGAGCTTCAGATATAAGGGAGTAGCACCTTAGTAAATCATCCAATTCCAGCCATGTCACCAGGTGATTGCAGCCCTGTGAGTAAGCCTAGCAGAAATCAGCATGAAACAAAACAAAACAAAACAAAACAAACAAACAAATAAACAAAAACCCTGTCTATTGTAAGTACAGACTCTTAAGAAATTGGGGCACCTGGGTGGCTCAGTCGGTTAAGCGTCCAACTTTGGCTCAGGTCATGATCTCATGGTTTGTGAGTTCGAGCCCCGCATCGGGCTCTGTGCTGATGGCTCGGAGCCTGGAGCCTGCTTGGGATTCTGTCTCCCTCTCTCTCTGACCCTCCCATGCTCATGCTCTGTCTCTGTTTCTCAATAATAAATAAAAACATTTAAAAAATAGTAAGTCATTTAAATCCAATATGCTTTGAGATGGTTTGTCATGAAGCAACAGGCAACTTACTCATGGTAACAGAAGAGGCCACATGACTAGATACAGTTGCTGTGGAAAATAACAAATAGGAAAAAAAGAAGTTGTTGCTATATTAAGAGGTAGCAATTGGACTTTAGTTTGAGAGAGGAAATAACAGTATTGAAAATAACAATAAAAGACAAATCTACAATATTCTAAAGTATTCCTCCAGATAATATCTTATAATAGAGATATTGTGAATGATTGCTCATAATGAATGAAAACCTTAATGAATGAAAATCAATAGATGATTCTCTCATAAGGAACCTAGTCCCACTTTTTAATTATCTCGTGAACTAAGATTTTTGTATTAGGAACTTCTATACTGTGGCACACTTAAAACAGTACAATTTTCTTAATTAGCTAGTCCAATTAATAAATTGAAGGAATATTTCTATCATTAAATGTTTATCTCTTGCAGACTTCAAGATCCGGATATTAAGTTTCAACAGAAATTTTCTTCAGGCAACTTTCCTCATCCAGAATCAAATCTTGAGGAAAATTTTGATAATATTTGATGCATCTCCATAAAGACATTAGAATTAGATGCTGCTTATTCTGGGCAAGCATAATCCATACTCATCATTGTGTGACTTGATTATATTCATACATATGTAATATAGATATCCCTTTCATTGAAAAGTCAAAATATGGCACTCCAGATAGTGCTGTTCAATGTTGGCTGTCTAATTTCTGTACAAAGCTCAACTAGGATGACTGATAACTGAAAAACTGGGATAACTAAGATGATGTTTATCCATTCTATGTGGATAATTCTAATTTATACCCATCGTTCTCCTTTATAACCTTTTGGGTCATCAAATACTTTGTATATCCACATTATTGGCAGTATGTACTCTTCCCCAAGACTTACTCCATCTTCCATGATTATTTTATTTAAGTATCTTAATGTTACTAAGATACTAAGCCTGCTTGGTATTCTGTCTCCCTCTCTCTCTGACCCTCCCATGCTCATGCTCTGTCTCTCTGTTTCTCAATAATAAATAAAAACATTAAAAAAATAGTAAGTCATTTAAATCCAATATGCTTTGAGATGGTTTATCTCAAAGGAAAAAAACAATGAATTATTTAGATTTTCAGAGAAGTGAGGCCACAAGTCACATTCCTGCCACCAAATTGAAAACACAACGTGCTAGAGCAGAAATCTCCATGTGAACAATAGTGACAAGAAAGGAAAACTTGAATCATAATTGATTAATTGTTGGAAGCTCAGTATGGACAAGTTTTAGGGTTAAAACTTCCAAGAGGACCCATTCATAGGCAGATACTATTGTGGGCTTACCTTTAGGAGTTCTACCAGGTTCTCACAGTAAATATCAGAGAAAAATCCTGTTAGGCTTACAGCAGGGGGAAGAAAAAAGAACTAATCTGAAACATACTAGAGCATTCTGCTTGTCCTTAGAAGAAACTGTTTTATCAAAGACTAACTTGCTGGGGGTTTTATCATATCCTAATCTATCTGAGCGAAGGGATATCATCAGTCCTAGCTTTCTCAAGCCATTCTATCCCACCCAAGTGGGAAGGACTGAGAAGCACCAAGAAAGTTTTCAGTTCAAGAGCATAGGCTCACCAAGAGTTATTTTAATTACAGGGATGTAGAATGCTTTCCTTCGCCCATACCTACCACTACATCACCAGTCTTATTTACTGCAATTTCTTTTTGAAAAGGAACAAGCATCGGAAATACATGGCAAGAGTGTTAGAATGATCAGAACTGGATTTTTTTTAATATAGTTAATCAGTTAAGGGCATATATTAATGGAAAAAATTAGACAGTATGCAACAATAGATGGATAAAGTAAGTAGAGAGAGAGGAATTTTAAGAAATAATAAAAAAGAAATGAAAGAAATAAACATTAATGGAAATGATAATTGACGTTGATAGTAGTAGTAGTAGACTATCCAGTAGTAGACTGGACAGCTGAGAAAAGACTGAAGTAGAACATATATTAGAATCCTTGAAAATCAAAAATCAAAGACTGAAAAAAATGAAAAGAAATATATCCATAGACTGTGAAATACTTACAAAATACAAAACATTACTTGGAATAGAAGAAGAAGAAGATAAAGAAGAAGAAGAAGAGAAGGAGGAGGAAGGAGACAGAGGAAGAGGAGGAAGAAAAGAGGAGAGAGAAAAGTACAGAGGTAAAATTCAAAACAAGTTCTTCAGAGAGAAGGAAAATGTAGTAGATCAAAAACTCGAATCTACATGAAGAAAAGATGATCACTGAGAAGGAATAAGTGAGGGTAAAATAAAAACAAAAATCTTTCAATTTTCTTAATTGATCTAACATAACTCTTTATTCAAAATGTTAATAGAAACAATATATTTGATTATGTATGTGTATATATATATGTATATATATATATATATATGCATATATAATCTGTATTGCTTAACCTAAGTGAAATCAATGGCAGCCCTGATACAAAGGATGCAAGAGAAAAATTAAGGTAATTCAGGTATAATAAAATATTCACACTACACATTGAGTAGTATAGTGTTATTTGAGTGGACTTAGGTTAGTCGTAAATGCAGTTTGCAAATTCTAGAACAACTACAAAAAAAAGTTTAAAAAAACGAAAAAACAAAGAAAACGGTTGATATAGTAAGAAAGGAGGAATATCGAATCTTATAAAATGTTGTTAAAGCTACAAAAGACAAGGAAATAATAGAAGACAGAAATAGTAACAAACAGGACAAAAAGAAAATAGAAATAAGCATGGTAAGTATTAATCCAAACATATTAATAATCACTTTAAACATGAATGGTTATAATGTACCAATAATAAGATAGGGAATGTAATGGTTAATCAAAAGACAAGGTTCAACTATATGTCACCTATAAAACCCCACTTTAAATATAAAGATACATATAAATTAAAAAGTACATGGATACACACACACACACACACACACACTAATCAAAAGAAAACAGCAGTGGGGGTGAGTTAAAATGGCAATGTAGTAGGAGAACCGTAGGTATGCCTCATCCCTCAACACAGCTAGATAATTATCAAATCGTTCTGAATATTGAAGAAATTGATCTGAGGACTGATAAAACAAACTGTACAAATACAGGAAGAGAAATGCTATATCAAGAAAGCTAGGAAGTGTGGAGACATGGTTTAGGGAGAAATGGATTATGGGTGCTGCAGAGGGGAGGGGGGTCTGGTCACAGAGAAAGGCAAGAAAGAGTGGAGCACACAAGGATACACACAAGAAGACACTTTCCAAAATCCATTGGCTGGAAAAATGAGAGAGGCTGATTTTTATGAGGTTTTGCAACCAGAAATATTCAAAGACTGGAGTTTTGGAGATCTCTGGGCTTGGTAGGATAGCAAACTAAGGGTTGCCCTTCTCCTGGAGAGAAGGCAGGCAAGCAACCCCGCAGCAGGCAGCATCATCTGAGGATCTCCTAGGACACACAGGGAAAGATTGCTCACTCTTCTTAAAGCGCATCTGTAAAAGATGGCATTGCTTTTCTGGGGACAAAGGAGTGGACAAGTGCCATTTCCCTTCCTAACCCCTCTGCATAGTGCAGAGACATGCTGAGGACAGCTAACCTGGACACTGGCTGCTAGTGTGCTTTGTGCCACTAGTGCTCTGGCATGACTGCCTTTCTGGATCAAATTTGCATGGATCCTACTGTGGAGATGCCTCCTCCAGAACACCAGCACAGGTCCTCACCACACCAAGTCCCTAAAGTTTAGAGTTTTAAAAGTCAGCAGACTTGGATGGGATAGAGCTCAAAATGTGCTGTGCTGCACCAAGCAAGCAAACAACTCAAACACACACAATGCTAAAACAGCAATCTGAAAAAATCCTAGGACACATAAGGAGAAATTATTTCGTCTTCTGGGAGGGCTTCACTGAGGGCAGGAAGCACAGACTCCTTTCTCCAGGTACAAAGAAACTGGCTGACTCCAATTCCCTTCCGTTCCCCTCAGCATAAATCAACTTCAGGAAATAGCACGGCCCAAACACTGGTTGCCTAACCTACTTAAACTAAGTTCTACCTCCCCACACTATGCTGGTACTGCTTTTCTCAGGTGTGCCTAAGGGCTGTGGCCCCTTTCTCAGAAAACCAGAGCAAACCACTACACATACCATGTCTACTGATCTAAGAGTTATGTAGAGCTTCAGTTCTAGTGGAAATAAAATCAGGTCTCATTTAGTAAACAGAACAGAGTACAAGTAGTTAAAACTTGACACACTCTGGCCAAGGTCCAAACACTGTCCACTGAAGGCAAAGAGAACCTCTGCAGGGAACTGAACTAACGGATAGAACAGCCGAAGCACAGCAGTGGAGTACACACAGCACACACCAGAGACACTTTCTGAAGCACAAGCTCTTGGACACTATATGGCCTCTTCTTCATAAAGCCATGACTCACACAAGCAGGAAACATAATTATTTTTGAACACACAGGAGAAGACAAAGACCTACATAAAATGTAAAGATGGAGAATTCATCTCAAAAGAAAAACAAGAAAAATATACATCCAGAGATCGAAATGAAACAGATATAAGTAATATGCCTAATGCAGAATTTAAAGCAACAATCAGAAGGTTACTCCTTATGGGCTTGAGAAAAGCATGGAAAACACTAGGCATACCTTTACTACAAAAATAAAAGAACTAAAATCTAATCAGGCAGTAATGAAAAATGCAATAACAGATTCAGAGCCAAGTGGATATGATGATGAGCACAAGGATGGAAGAAGCTGAGGAATCAATAAGTGAAACAGAAGACAGAATTAGGGAAATAATGAAGCTTAACAGAAGAGAGAAAGAAGAATGTTAGACCATGAGAGTAGACTTAGAGAACTCAGTGTTTCCATCAAACAGAATAACATTCATATCCTAAAATTCCCAGGAAAAGAAGAGAGAAAAGGGGAAAATGTATTTCTGGAAATAATAGCTGAAAACTAATCTAATCTGGAGAAGGAAACAGACATTCAAGTCCAGGATACACAGAGAACTTCCATCAAAATCAACAAATGCAGGCCCAAACCAAAACATATTATAGTTAAATTTGCAAAATATAGTGATAAAGAAAAAATCGTAAAAGCAGCAAGACAAAGGAAGTCCTTAACTTACAAGAGAAGACCCATAAAGTTAACACCAGATCTCTCCACAGAAATTTGGTAGGCTGGAAGAGAGTGGCATGATATATTCAACATGACGAATGGGAAAAATCTGAAGCTAAGAATACTGTATCTAGAAAGAGTAGCATTAAGAATAGAAGGAGAGATAAAGAGTTTCCCAGAGAAGCAAAAAAACTAAAAGAGTCCATGACCATTAAACCAGACCTGTAAGAAATATTAAAGGTGACTCTTTAAGCTTTAAGGAAAAATGAAAAGTGATGAAGACTAGAAGTGAGAAGAAAATCTCCAGGAAAAAAGGACAAAACTAGTAATAAAATAGCACTAAATTCACATGTATCATAATCACTCTGAATATAAATAGAATAAACACACACACACACACACACACACACACACACACACACACACACACATATATATGTGTGTATATATATATGTATATATATATGGTGTCACAATTGACCAAAAAAAGATTCATTTATATGCTGCCTAGAAGAGATTCATTAGTTTAGTTTAGTTAGTTTAGTTTATTTGACAGAGAGATATAGAAATCACTGAAGCAGGGGAGAGAGACAGACAGAGAGAGAGAATCCTAAGCAGACTGCTTGCTCTCAGGATGGAGCCTGACATGTGGCTCAGTCCCACAAAGTGTGAGCTTATGACCTGAGCCAAAATCGAAAGTCAGATGCTTAGTCAACTGAGCCACCCAGGAACCCCAGAACTAAAGAAGCCTGCAGATTGAAAGTAAGGGGATGGAGAAACATTCATCATGCAAATGCAAGTCAAAAAAAAAAAAAAAAAAAAAAAAAAAAAAAAAAAAAAAAAAAAAAAAAAAAAAAAAAAAAAAAAAAAAAAAAAAAAAAAGCCAGAGAAGCAATAGTTTTTTTCAGACAAGCTATATTTTAAAGCCAAGACTATACCAAGAGTTAAAGAAAGACACTATATGATAATAAAGGGGACTATTCAATAAGATCTAACAATGGCAAATATTTATGCTTCCAACATGGGACACTCCGATATATAACAAACATAAGAAATATAACAAATAACAAACATAAAGGAATTCATTGATAATATACATTAATATTAATGGACTTTAACACCCCACTTAAATCAATGGACACATCGTCTAAACAAAAAATCAACAAGGAAACAATAGTTTTGAATAACACACTGGACCAGATGGAGCTAACAGATAAATTCCAAATATTTCATCCTAAAGGTGCAGAATACACATTATTTTCAAGTGCATAGAGGTCATTCTCCAAAATAGATCACATACTAGATCACAAATCAGACTTCAGCAAGTACAAAAGGACTGAGATCATATCATACATATTTTCTGACCATAAGGCTCTGAAACTCGAAGTCAACCACAAGAAAAAAGTTAGAAAGACCACAAACACATGGAAGTTAAAAAAATGCTACTAAAGTATAAATGGATCAATCAAGAAATTAGAGAATACACTTAAAATATACATGGAAACAAATGACATGAAAACACAATGATCCAAAACCTTTGGGATGCAGCAAAAGCGGTCATAAGACAGAAATATATAGCAATACAGGCTACCTCAAGAAACAAGAAAAATCTCAAATAAACAACCTAACTTTACACCTAAAGGAGCTAGAAACGGAACACTAAATGAAGCTTAAAGGCATCAGAATAAGGGAAATAAAAATTAGAGTAGAAACAAATAATATAGAAAATTTAAAAACAATAATAATGATAATAAAAAGTAGAACAGATGAAAGAAATCAAAAGCTGGTTTTTTGAAAAAATTAATAAAATGTATAAACCTCTAGCCAAACTTATCAAAAAGAAGGGAAATGACCCAAATAAATAAAATCACAAGTGAGAGAGAGGAAATAACAACCAATAGAAGAGAAAAACAAATAATTATAAGAATATTATGAAAAATTATATGCCAATAAAATGGACATCTGGAAGAAAATTATACATTACTAGAAACATATAAACTACCAAAACTGAAATGGAAAGAAATAGAAAACTTGAACAGACCAATACCCAGCAAAGAAATTGATTCAATAATCAAAAATCTTTCAACAAACAAAAGTCCAGGGCCAGATGGTTTCACAGGGGAATTCTACCAAACATTTAAAATGGTGTTAATACCTATTCTTTCCAAACTATTCCAAAAACGGAAACGACAGGAAAACTTCCAAACTCATTCTATGAGACCAGTATTTCCCTGATTCCAAAACCAGACAAAGGCTCCACTAAAAAAGAGAATTGCAGGCAATATTCCTGATGAATATTAATGCAAAAAATCTCAACAAAATACTAGCAAATTGAATCCAACGGTACATTAAAAGAATCATTCACTCTGATCAAGTGGGATTTATTCCTGGGCTGCAAGCGTGGTTCAATATTTGCAAATCAATCAGCATGATACATCACATTAATAAAAGAAAGGATAAGAACTGTATGATCCTCTCAATAGATGCAGAAAAAGTATTTGACAAAATATAACATTCATTCTTGATAAAAAGTCCCAACAAAAAAAGGCAACATACCTCAACATCTTAAAGGCTATATATAAAATCCCACGGCTATTATCATCCTCGATGAGGAAAAAGTGAGAGTTTTTATCCATTATCAGGAACAAGATAGGAATGAATGTTCACTCTCACCGCTGTTATTTAACATAGTACTGGAATTCCTAGCCTCAGTGATCAGACAACAAAAAGAAATAAAAGGAATCTAAATTGGCAAGCAAGAAGTCAAACTTTCACTATTTGCAGATGACATAATGCTCTATATAGAAAACCCAAAGACTCCACCAAAAATTGCTAGAACTGATACACAAATTCAGCAAAGTTTCAGGATACAAAATCAACATAGATTAAAGTATGGCATCTCTATACACCAATAATGAAGCAGCATAAAGAGAAATGAAGGAATTGATCTCACTTACAATCACACCCAAAACTGTAAGATACTTAGGAAAAACGTAATCTGAGAGATAATAGTTCTGTACTCTGAAAACTATAAAATCTTTATGAAAGAAATTAAAGATGACACAAAGAAACGGAAAAACATTCCAAGCTCCTGGACTGGAATAACAAATATTGTTAAAATGTCTGTACTACCCAAAGCAATCTATACATTCAATGCAATCCCTATCAAAATAATACCAGCATTCTTCACAGAGCTAAAACAATTCTAAAATTTGTGTAGAATCACAAAAAACTTTGAACTGCCAAAGCAATCTTGAAAAATAAAAGAAAACCTGGAGACATCACAATTAGATATTTCAAGTTATATTACAAAGCTGTAATGATCTGAGGCACCTGGGTGGCTCAGTTAGTTGAGCATTGAACTTTGGCTCAGGTCACGATCTTATCTTTGGTGAATTCAAGCCCTGCGTTGGGCTCTGTGCTGACAGCTCAAAGCCTGGAGCCAGCTTCAGATTCTGTGTCTCCTTCTCTCTCTGATACTCTACCACTCATGCTCTGTCTCTCAAAAATAAATAAATGGTAAAAACAATTTTTTTAAAAAAGCTGTAGTGGTCAAGACAGTATGGTACTGGCACAAAAACAGACACATATGGATCAATGGAACAGAATATAAAACCCAGAAATGAACCCACAATTACATGAGAAACTAACCTTTGACAAAGCAGGAAGAACTATCCACTGGAAGAAAGACAGTCTCTTCAACAAATGGTGTCAAGAAAACTGGACATCCACATGTAATTAAAATGAAACTGGACCATTTTCTTACCCCATGCACAAAAATAAATTTGAAATGGATGAAAGATCTAAATGTGAGATAGGAAACCATGAAAATACTAGTGGAGAACACAGAGAGTAACCCCTTTGACAACAGAGATAACTACTTCTTACTAGGTATGTCTCCTGAGAGATGGGAGACAAAAGCAAAAATAAAGTATTGGGACTTCATTAGCATTAAAAAGCTTCTGCACAGTGAATGAAACAATAAAAACAATAAACAAAACTAGAAGGCAACTTACTGAATGGGAGAAGATATTTTCAAATGACATATCTGATAAAGAGTTAATATCTAAAATATATAAAGCACTTATAAACTCAGAACCCAAGAAAACATATAATCTAGTTAATAAGTGGGCAGAAGACATGAATATAATGTTTCCCAAAGAAGATAGACAGATGACTAACAAATCCATGAAACGTTACTCAACATCACTCATCATCAGGGAAATATATATCAAAACTACAATGAGATATCTTACGCCAATCAGTACGGCTAAAATTAACAACGCAGGAAACAACAGGTGTTGGTGGGGATGTGGAGAAAAACAAACCCTCTTACATTGCTGGTGAGGATGCAAACTGGTACAACCACTTTGGAAAACAGTATGTAGATACCTCAAAAAGCTATGAATAGAACTAGTTTAGTGCACCTGGGTGGCTCAGTTGGTTAAGTGTCTGAGTCCTGATTTCGGCTCAGGTCATGATCTCACAGTTAGTGAGATCCAGCCCTGCCTCTGGTCCACACTGACAGTGCAGAGCCTGCTTCGGATACTCTCTCTCTCCTTCTCTGCTCCACCCCTCCCTGTATGCTCTCTCTCTCTTTCTTTTTCAAAAAAATGCATAAAGTTAAAAAATAGGACTACCGTACAACCAGCAATTGCACTACTAGGTATTTACCCAAATATTCAAAAATACTGATTTGAAAGGATATATGCACCCTGATGTTTATAGGAACATTATTAGCAATATACAAACTATGGAAAGAGCCCACAGTCTGACTGATGAATGGATAAAGATGTGGTATATATACAATGGAAAATTACTCAACCGTAAAAAGAATGATATCTTGCCATTTACAAGGACACAGATGGAGCTAGAGAGTATTATGCTAAGTGAAATAAGTCAGTCAGAGAAAGAAAAATACCATATGATTTCACACATATGTGTAATTTAAGAAACATAACAGATAGATACAGGGGAGAAAAAAAAGAAAGAGGCAAACTAGAAAACAGTGTCTCAATTATAGAGAACTAACTGAGGGTTACTGGAGGGGAGATTGGTAGGGGATGAGTTAAATGGGTGATGGGTATTAAAGAGGGTGTTTGTGATGAGCACTGAGTGTTGACTGTAAGTTATGATTCACTAAATTCTATTTTTAAAATGAATATCATTCTGTATTTAAATAACTGAAACTTAAATAAAAACTTAAAAAAGAAAACAGGGAAAGCAGGAATAGCTATAATAATTTCAGAAGGAACTGACTTCAGAGCAAGAAACATTATGAGGCATTAAGTGATCCATTATGTGATAAAGGAGTCAATTCTCCAAGACGTAGCAATGCTTAACATGTATGAGCCTACCAACAGAGCATCAAAACACATGAGGTTGGAGTGCCTGGGTGGCCCAGTTGATTAAACGTCTGACTATTTGTTATGGCTCAGGTCATGATCTAGAGGTTCATGAGATCTAGCCTACATCAGGTCCTGTGCCGACAGAGCCTGCTTAGGATTCTCTCCCTCTCTCTCTCTGCCCCTCCTCTACTCATGTACGTGCGCTCTCTCTCTGTCTCTCAAAATAAATAAATAAACATTAAAAAAAAAAAAAACCATGAGATTAAAACCAATAGAAGTATAAGGAGAAGTAGATGGATCTACTATTACAGTTAGAATTTAATGTTCCTTCATCAAATATGGTTATCTACAGCAGGCAAAAAATCAGTAAGCACATATTTGAACTCAACAGCAACATCGATAAAACAGGTATTGATATTTGTCAACAATTTCATCCACGGCAAAAGACTGCACATTTTTCTTAAGCTTGCATGGAATATTACCAAGATAGACCCCATTCTGGTCAAAAAGACATACCTTAAAAATATTAAAGCAATAAAGATCATATATAATGTCTGCTTTCAGAATACTATGGAATGAAACTATAAATCCATAATCTAAGTCACTAAGATGAAAAGTACAGAATAGGAAATGTGGTCAATAGTACTGTAATAACGATGTATAGAGACAGATGGTGATTACACTCACCCTGGTGAGCACTGAGTAGTGTTTACAATTATTCAATCATTATGCTGTACACCTGAAACTAATAAAACATTGTATGCTAATTACATTTTAGTAAAAACGACTGAAAAAATTCCAGAATATTTAGATATTAAATAACCACCTCTAAGTAGTACATGAGTGAAAGAAGAAATTTCAAAATACAATTTATTGATATTTGTGGGAAGCAATGCTTTGAAATTTATAGCATTGAATGCACATATTAGAAAAGAGGGGCACTTTGGTGGCTCAGTCAGTTGAGCATCTGACTCTTGACCTCATCTCAGGTCGCGATCTCGCAATTTGTGGGTTTGAGCCTTGGACCAGATTCTGCGTGGACAGTATGGTGCCTGCTTGGATTCTCTCTTTCTCTCTTTCTCTAACCCTCCCACCCCCCTCTTTCTCTCTCAAAACAAATAAACAAATTAACCCAAACTAAGAAGAAAATACAAATTATAGTAAAAATAAAAAACAAAATCAATGGAGGAAAAATTCCACCAATACAAAAACTATTTATTTGAAAAAAATCAATAAAACTATTAAGCCTCTACTCAGGTAAAAAAAAAAAAGAGAGAACATAACTTATTAATATCAGAAATTAAAGATGAGACACTAGAACTTTTCCCGTGGACATTTAAAGAGTAGTAAAAATTATTATGAACAACTCTGTGATTACAAATTTGATAACTTAGATGAAATAGACCAACTCCTTGAAAGACCCAATCTGGCAAAACTCACACAAGAAAAATATACAGTCCGAATAGGCCTATATCTATTAAAGAAACAGAATCAATAATAATTTTACTAAGCAGAAAGCATGACGGATGGATTCACTGATAGATTCTACCAAACATTTAATGAAGAAATTGTACCAATTCTTTACACACGCTTCCAGACAGGAGAAGCAAATGAATACTTCCGAACTTATTCTACCAAATAACCAAAACCAAGCAGAGAGAGAACTACAGGTAAATATCTCTCATGAACACAGGTACAAAACTCCTCAACAAAATCTTAACAAATAGATTCAGCAATGTAAATCTAACATAATATATAAGATTTATATGAGGAAGACTTATAAAACACTGAAGAATGAAATTGAAGAACTAAAATGGAGAGATTATTCATGTTCAAATACAGGAAAACTCAGTATCATCAAGATGTGAGTTCTTCCCAACTTCCTCTAGATTCAATGCAGTCCCCCCAAAAATCCCAAAAATAAATAAACATTAAATTTTTTAAATAATTGTTAAAACTTTTTTTAAACAAATTATTCAGTCTGACTTATTATTTTAGTGTAAGAGAATCCAATGTATAAATTTCCTATGTATGAATTTTAGCTCCACAACTTACTGGCTCTGTGACCTGGGATAAATTACTCAATTTCTTTTTTTTTAATTTTTTTAAAGTTTATTTATTTTTGAGACATAGAGACGGAACAGGAGAAGGGCAAAGAGAGAGGGAGACACAGAATCCAAAGCAGGGTCCAGGCTCTGAGCTGTCAGCACAGAGCCTGAAGTGGGGCTCGAACCCACAGACAGCGAGATCATGACCTGAGCCGATGTCGGCCACCCAACTGACTGAGCCACCCAGGCGTCCCAAATTATACAATTTCTGACTGCTCAGTGTCCCCTAATATATAATGAGACTAATAATGATACCTAATGAATAGATTTGCAAAAGTTTACAATTTTTCTTTATAGTTTACTGACTGAATTAATGAAAAATGCTTAGAATAAATATCATATGATTAATAAATGTTAGCTGTGAATATTTTATTATAAATCAGAGGTCTGTACTCACAGAACTCTCAGCAGAGAGTGTGCCTTAAGTAAATTACTTTGCAAACATTTGATCCTTACTATTTTAATTTATTTTTCATTACTCATTGACATAGAATTCAGGTCTTTATTTTAACATTCTTTTTTTTTTTTTTTTAAACGTTTATTCATTTTAAGAGGCAGAGCGTGAGTGGGGAAGGGGCAGAGAGAGGGAGATACAGAATCCGAAGCAGGCCCCAGGCTCTGAGCTGTCAGCACAGAGCCTGATGCGGGGCTTGATGCTTAACCAACTGATCCACCCAGGCGCCCCTATTTTAATATTCTTAATCTGGCCTCCTCTTTATTTCAACTTCAGTCCTAGCTTTGATCACCATTTACAGTCTCCTATATCACTTCCTTTTTGCCTCTTATATCAAAGCACTGTGTAACTCCATGGAAACTGATAACTGTTTCAATCTAAGTAAAGTTAAATATATGCAACATTGATTTTTGTACAAAATTGATGTGCCTCTTTTTGTACTGAAACTTTGCTAAAATCCAGTAAACTATAAAACTCCTTGAAGCCATAAGCTTATTTCTGTTTTGCTTATAGTTGTATCCTCAATACTTAGAATAATATATGACACGTACTAAGTCTCAATAAATACTTTTGAAAGAGTAAAGGAAGAAAAAATAATTTGTTTAATACTTTCTTGGATGTGAGAATGAATAAATGTCACAGCATCTTAATGCAGAAACTTGGCAAAATATTTTATGATTATGCATGTAAAGGAAAATATCATGTAGCTTGGCTAATAAATATGGAGTTGCTAAAATAAATGATCAAGAAGGGGATATATAATTTAAACAATGATTGTTGTTGAGAATGGAGACCTATTTCAAGGACAATTTCATACTTTCAGTGTTGTTTTAAGAAGTGGCTGTTAGGTTTTCAAAGATGAGTATCATTAATTACATTCCAAGGTCCTGGAAAGAGTCACATACATGTTTCCTGTTTTTTTCTTGTTAGATTCAACGGGAAAAAATCTAGGATTTTTGTTCATATTACTCGCTCCAAGAATAAAAATTGAGTTAGGCCCACTATATTTATCCCATATATTAGGGTTGGAGTTAACATCATGGCTAAAAGAGAGATTCAGTTTAGTTGATACTACATCTGTAAATGCATAGTTGTGAAAACCAATGTTACAATATTACTCTGTAAGTGAGTATGTGGAGGATAATATTGTATTTTTGAATTTTATTATTTATTCATAATATTCATTCACAATATATTATATTTTATAATATACTCATTCATCAATATAAAATATTATAATATATTTATTATTATTTATATGGAAAATTTTATTAATCCATATCTATGTTTTCTTCTTCTTTTCCTTACAACCCTCTATGATTAAATATTATATATAATAAATTAAATATATAATAAATTAAATATTATATAGGTGATATATATTTGTGTATATATATATATACATATTTTGCATTTTTAATACAAACTATCCTTGCTAGTTAAGTGAAAAAGATTAACTCTTTTTCAACCCTAGAGTATTATTTATCCCTACTTTCAACTTTGCTTAATTTTGACTCAGAACATCCTTTCCATACTTGGATAACAATTTTAAAGTTCAGTTTACTTGATCCTAATGTACAGGGAAATGTGACACTAAAAAGTCAGAAAGGTTATTCCTTTGTCTTCATTCTTGTTATGCTTAGAAGCGCCCATAATAACTGTTTTCCGGGTTTCAAAAAGGGAGGAAGCCAATTAAGCTAGAGTTACAGTTTCTCAAATGAACACAGGAATTAAATCTAGATCAAAGCTAATATACATTACTCATCTTAAGCAATACTTATTTGACATCCCTTTGTTACATTTTCCATTATCTACATATAAAATATAACTAATAGAAAGCATGAAGGCTAAAGCTCTCTAACTCCTTGTTATTCTTTACTTTTCAATGTATGTGTTTTTATTCCATTCCCTAACCCCAATGACAATATATCTTTGATTGAGTTCTAGAAAATAAAAAAAAGTATATGTAAATAAATAATACAATGTTAATATGTGCAATAGCATTAGTGCATATCAGCTCCTTTTCGAGAACTGAAACTATTTTACTGAAATATCAATGTCATTTTAACTCTTGTGTTGAACATCTTTTCATTTTCCTCTATGCCAGGCAACAATAAATTTTTTTCTATAAATGGCCAAATAAAGAGTAAATATTTTAGACTTTGTGCACCATATGATCTCTGTCACAGCTATCCCAGTTCTTCCACTGTAGCACAGAAGGAACCATAGACAGTTCTGAACAAATGGTCATGGTTGTGCTCTAATATAATTTTATTTTCAAAACGGGTAACAAGCAGGATTTGACCACAGGAGCTTGCTGATGCCTGCTCTATGCCATTCTACACATGTTAGAACTATTTCACCAAAGTTTCCAACTTATGAAGAGAGAAAGGAACTTCTAATTCTGTCACTCTTTGAGTAGTTTCTTTCAGTGTAGAGCACTATGCTATATTCCAGCATGAAATAAAAATGTACTGATGTTAGGAGCACCTGAATTTAGAAAGCACGTATTAACAGATCTGAAGGAGAAATAGCAATATAATAATAGCTGGGGACTTAAATACCTCACTGTCAACAATGTAGGAATCATGGAGATATGAAATCATTAAGGAAGCACTGGACATAAATAGTACATATTAGACATGATGGAGTGAACAGATATTTATAGAACATTATAACCAAGAGTAGCAGAATACACACTCTTTTCAAGCATACACGGAACATTCTCCAGGATATATCATATATTAGTCTACATAGCAAGTTTTCACAAATTTGAGAAGACTTATCATATCAAGCATCTTTTCCAACCACAGTAGTATGAAACTAGAATTAAAAGAAAAGTGGAAAATTCACGAATACTTGGAGATTTATCAACATGATACTAAACAACCAATGGGTCAAAAATAAATCAAAAGATACACTAAAAATAAGTATATTGAGACAAATCAAAACTGAAACGCAGCATACTAAAACTTAGGAGATGTAGCAAAAGCAATTATAAGAGAGAAATTCAAAGCAATAAATGCCTGCATTGAAAAAGATCTCAAAAAACGTAACTCTGTAAGTCAAGAAACTATAACAAATAAGTGCAAAGTTAGTGGAAGAAAGGAAATAAAATTAGAACAGAAATAAATGATAGAGATTAAAAAGAACAGATCAGTGAAATTAAGAGCTGTTTTTTTGTTTGTTTGTTTCTTTGTTTTGGGGGTTTTTGTTTGTTTTTAGAGAAAACAGGGAAACCATTAGCTTGACCAACAACAACAACAACAACAAAACTAAGAGGACTCAAAATCATTAATGAAATAGTAGATGTTACAACTGATACCACAGAAATAAAAAAGACACTAAAAAAATACTATGAATAATTACATACCAACAAATTGGACAACCTAGAAAAAAGGGATAAATTCCTAGAAACATAACTTACCTAAACTGGATCATGAAGAAATAGAAAATCAAATAGACTAATTTTTAGTAGAGAGGTTGAATCGATAGTCAAAAACCTTTCAAATAAAAGTCCAAGGCCAGGTGGTTTCACTGGTAAATTGTACCAAACATTTAAAGAAGGATTAGTATCAATCCTTCTCCAATTCTTCGAAAAAGGAGAAAAAAAGGAAACATGACTTTCTCATTTCACAAGGCCAGCATTACCCTAATAATGATACTAAAAAAGGACATCGAAACAAAAGAAAATTACAGGTAAATATTCTTAATAAATATACATGCAAAAAGTCTCAACACAATGCTGGCAAATCAAATTGAACAGTACGTTAAAAGGATTATACATCATGACAAATGGGATTTGTTCCAGGGGTATGTGATATACCAGATTAACGAAAGAGAGATTAAAAATGAATGACAAAATTCTCAATAGAAGCAGAAACAACTTTTGACAAAAGTCTACATCCTTCTTATAAAAACCCTTAACAGAGGTGCCTGGGTGGCTCAGTCGGTTAAGCGTCCGACTTCAGCTCAGGTCATGACCTCATGTCTCGTGAGTTCGAGCCCCGTATCAGGCTCTGTGCTGACAGCTCAGAGCCTGGAGCCTGCTTCAGATTCTGTGTCTCCCTCTCTCTCTGCCCCTTTCCTGCTCACTCTCTCTCAAAGTAAAATAAAGACTTACAAAAAACAAAAAACAAACAAAAAAACTCTTAACGAACTATTTATAAAGGAAATATATCTCATATATCTCAACATATAAAAGTCCTTATATGTCAAGCCCACAGCTAATAAGTATCATATTCAACAGTAAAAAGCAAAAAGACCAGGAATTAGACAAGTATGCCCAACCTCACCATTTTTATTTAAATTAGTACTGGAAGTCTAGCTAGAGCCATTAAGCAAGAAAGAGAGATAAAAAGGCATTCAAATTAGAAAGAAAGAATTTGTGTCTATTTGCAGATGACATGACATTATAAGTAGAAAACCCTAAGACTCCAAAAAATGTTAGAATTAATAAATTCAGTAAAGTTGCAGGATACCAAAATCAATATACAAAAATCAGTTTCAGTTTTAAACATCAACAGCAAGTCATCAATCGATCAATCAATCAATAAATAAATAGAAAGCAATTCCACTTACAATACCATTTACAAAAATAATAAAATATTTTGGAATAAATTTAACCTAGTAGATAAAATATCTGTAAACTGAACTCTAAGATATTGATTAAATATTGCAGATCAAAATAAATAGAAAGATATTCCATGCTTATGGACCAGAAGACATAATATTGTTAAACTATCAGTATCACCCAAAGCAACCTATAGATTCAATACAACCCCTATCAAATTTTCAGTGTCATTTAATAAAAAAATAGAAAAAAGTAATCTTAAAGTTTGTATAGAACCACAAAAGGCCCCAAATAGCCAAGAAATCTTGATAAAGATTAAAGCTGGAGCCATCACACTCTCTGATTTCAAACTGCATTACCAAGCAATAGTAATCAAAACAGTATGGTATGGGCATAAAAATGGATGTATTGATAAAGGGAATAGGGAACTCAGAAATAAATCCACACATATATAGTCAATTAATATACAACAAAACAGGCAAGAATATAGTGGGGAAAGTAGTCACTGAATGGAGTGGGGAAAACTGGACAGCCACATCCAAAAAGTAAAACTGGACCCCTACTTTACTCTATACACGCACAAAAAAATTAATTCAAAGAGCATTAAAGATTTTAAATTTAAGTTCTAGAACCGTAAAATTTTTTAGAAGAAAACAGGTGGCAAGCTCATTGACATCATTTCTGGTGATTTTTTTGGGGGAGGGAAGTGATTGACATCAAAAGCAAAGGTAAAAATGAACAAAGCAAACAAGTGGGACAACGACAATGAAAAGTGCAACATAGAAGAGGAAACCATCAACAAGATGAAAAGACATCTTACCAAATGGGAGAAGATATTTACAAATTCTATCTGATAAGGGGTTAATATGCAAAATATATAAATAACTCACAACTCAATAAGGGAAAAAAAAACACCCAATTAAATCGACAGAGCATCTGAATAGACATTTTTCCAAAGACATACAAGGAATAACACAAAAGTTAACAAGTACTGGTAAGGATGAAGAGACAAGAGAATCCTTCCTGATGCACTGTTGGGGAATGTATATTACTGAGAGCCACTATGGAAAACAGTATGGAATTTCCTGAAAAAATTAAAAATAGAATTACTCTAAAACCCAGCAATCCCATTTCTGGGTATATATTGAAAGGAAATGAAAATAGGATATTGAAAGGGTATCTATAGCCCCATAGTCATTGCAGCACTCTTAATAATAGTCAAGATGTGGAAATAACCTGTGTCCATAACCTGATGAATGGATAAAAAAAATAAGTTGTAATATATACACAAGAATATTTCTCTTCCATGAAAAGAAAAAAATCCTTCCATTGCTACAACATGGATAAACCTTGACGGCATTATGCTAAGTTCAGTAGCCAGAGAAAGACAAATACTGCATGGTATAACTTACACATGGAATGCAAATTAACAATTCAAACTCCCTGAAAAAAGCATTTAAAAAGTGGAGGCTGGGACTGGGGGTTAAGAAAAATAGAAAAGGGTTGGTAAAAGGGTACAGACTTTCGGCTATGAAATGAAGTAGGTGTGAGGTTCAAATGTACACCAGAGTGACTATAGTTAAAAAGACCGTATTATAGCTGAAATTTGCTATGAGTGGGATTTATATATTCTCACACACATACAAAATAAATATGTCCAATAATAAATGTGTTGATAGTTAATTCGAGACAAAACTTGGATTGACAAAATTCTCTACCTTGTCTGTTTTATATTCTTAGAGGTCAAGGGAAAGACTACTTTCTAATTAAAAGATGTCAAGCTGGCACATGCCAGAAAACCTGAGCTGTTAATTCACTGAAGTGTCTGCATAAATACTGAGGAAGCAAATGCCAACATGTATTAGTTTATAGGCAACTTATACACAAATTCATTTGAAAAACTATGAAATCCTAATTATCCAACTTATCTCCATGTCTCTATATTAAAGTGAAGGTTAAATATTCCAATCATTAGATCTTTAAACTAGGACCAAAATCACCATCAAGTAACAGATGGAGTATTCTCAGTATGCAATGTATATTAACTAGGGATTTAATATAATTGTGGTTTTTTTAATACTTTCATTGCTCTCTCCTACTAATTCTACATACTTAAGTAAAAACAAAGCAACTACTCTCATCCACAGAATTTTCTGATATAAATAGGTTTGTTTTCAGTGAAAACATCTTGTTATTTTTAAATAAGAAGAAATGTAAAATGTTAGTAAAAAGTCTGATTTAAATATACCACATTATTATTTTTTTAAGGTGAGACCGTAGTATTACATCATAGTGGATTTAATTCTGGCATTGAGTGGTGCATTTATGAATATTCATAAGACTTAAGTTTCTCAATACTATGGTTTACAGATTGATGACTGATAATTTCCGTTACAAAGATGAAGTGGCTGTGTCATATATAAAAGTACATGTTAAAATCATTGTTCCGTTAAGATCTTCTGCCATCTGCTTTTAATTTCATTTGTCAACCTTTAATAAATAATTGTGATACTTACTATTTCAACGAAAGTTGAAACATTCACCTCCACATATCACTCAAGAATGGACGGAGATATTTTCTTGGAGAAATAAAATGATACGCACAGCATGGTATCTACAGCATAATTTTAAGCGAGACTAGATTTCCATTCCAGTCTTATGTTTTTATTAAAAGAGACCATTCAGCTGATGCAATTCTCCCAAGTAGGACTCTAGTTCTGCTTTTAATTGTAACAGATCTAACCATTAATAAACTTTAGCTTAAATTAATATCATATTTTTGGAAAATACCTTTAAGTGAGTCAATTATTCAGATTCAGTCCAACCATAAATTTCTCTGGGAATCAAAACATCTTCTCTACTATAGTCAACAGAGAAAATTATTACCAGAAAAAAATTAACATAGTTCTAATACAATAAGCACTGCGTATTTAGTCCTTTTTCTATAATTAGAAATTGTTGTGTTCACAGCATGTTAAAAAAAAGTACACGGTTTTTAAAAATTGGAAAAGTTATAGTATTTGCCTAAGGAGAATCAAAACCATTTACTCAATAATTGATCCCCACTTAATATATCATTGTATGGAGTGGCCTTTGAACTATTTCAATGCAAGTAAGCCAGGGTATTCTTCATAAGTTAATCTTTTAACTACTTAGTAGAAATTTAATTTTGGAAAACAATTTTATATTGACTTTTTAGTTTACACTAGTACCAAACATAGACAATGACATTCAACACACAGGCGAATAGTCAACTACACTGGCACACTTGTCACATACCAGATAAACACAGCACTTAATTGTACTGACACTCATGAACTTCTGTCATAAAATGACTTCTTTTGGCCAGATAAAAATCAAAACGATTATTTTTCTCAAGAATGTAGTGCAAGTAGTCAATATATGATTTTTCCTTTGAAACTAAAATTGTTTGTGGCTGTAGGAATATTACTACATTTGCTACAGTGAACCTTACTAAAATAAAAAAGTACAGAATTCCCAACTGGTCAAGGAAGATGTTGAACCTTAATGATTGATTGATAACAATGCAACTGTTATTGAGACTGAATGTGTTGACAAGGAAACTACATTATATCAAATGACTGAGAAGCTGAAATAATCATGCCCATAAGAAGTACTCTTTAAGGGGTTTTTACCGTTGGTTAGGAACTGTACTAAGTATTTTGCATGACAATAGTTAACATATACTCAATGCTTACTACTTGTCAGATTCCGTGCTAAGCATTTTTCTTTCATGGAAATTGTAGGCTAAATTCTAAGGTGGCCTCCAGGGTTCCCTATCTTGTTTTACATAAAATGTTTCACTCGAGTTTAGATGGGACATGCTAATAAGATATCCCTGCCATGACTAAGCTATATTATAAAGCAAAGGTGAAGAAATTTTGCAGATAAAACCAAGGGTCAAAATTTTTTGTTTTGGTATTAAAAGGGAGATCGATCTATCTATCTATCTATCTATCTATCTATCTATCTATCTACTTACTTACTTAATACTTATTTACTTATTTATTTGAGTTGGCCTACTCAATCAGGTGAAAACTTAGAGAAGGACTGGAAGAGAGAAAATTATTTTGCTGGTCTTGAAGAAGTAAGCTGCTACATTGTGAAAAAGCCTGTGAGAAGGTGCCCATTCGAGTCAGGAGGAAAACTGGGATGTCCATCCTCCGATCGTAAGGAGATGAATTTTGCCAACAGCTACATGAGCTTTGAAGAGAAAGAAACCTAGCTTGGCCAACATCTACATTGTGGACTCGCGAGATCCTGAGCAAAGGACCCTGTTAGCCACACCAACCTCCTTACCTACGACTCTGAGAAAATGAATGGATGTTGTCCTAAGCCATGAAGTATCTGTTGCTGTGTTAAGAAATAATAGAAGACTTACATGGTCATCTTTATTTAATTCTCATGAAGTTGTCCTAGTTAGTTTTGGCTGCTATGACAAAACACCGTGGACTGGAAGGCTTAACAACAGAAACTTATTTATCACAGATCATGATGCTGAGAAGTTCAAGATCAAGGCGCTGGCAGAATTGGTGTCTAGTAAGAACCTGCCTTTGGTTTATATATGGCTGTCATCTCTTTCTGTCCTTATACGGTGAAAGGGGCAGGAGATCTCTCCAGGGTCTCTTCTATAAGAGCGCTAAAGATGTAAGTTCCTAAAGGCTGCACATCCAAAGCCCTCATATTGGGGTATAGGTATCAATATAGGAATTTTAGAGGGACACATACGTTCAATCTACAGTAGAAGAATTGTAAATATGAAGTTCAAAAGATGTTAGTATTTATACAATATATAAGAGACTCAAAGAGGTCATAACTTGCCCCAAGAATACAGTTTTTTTTTAATGAGATCCGGATTTAGAGTTCAAAGTGAGACCTTCTGTCTCAAGCATTACCCACGTTCTTAACAAATTACCCAGTCAATTCTGCTCATTTAAATCCTTTCAATAGTCCTATGAGATTTGTAATAAGGTCCCAAAATAAAAGTCCTTAATAAAAAGGATAGCGCCCCAAGGTTAGTAAATAACTTGTCCAAAGCCAGATTAATATATTGTGGAAATGTAATTTAAACAGAGGATTAACTGGCCACAAACTGTATTTTCATAAACAATGCAGTACTCTGAGAGTTGGGAAACTAGGTTTCTATCTACTTTAAACTTCTCTTTTCTACTCTGTGATGAGCTCTGCACTGCTTTTTGGGATCCAAAGATTTTTGTCTCCCTGTAACTTTAAAAGCTGATATTCCTTCAATGCCTGCTCTTATTTCATTATTAAACACTCAAATTCCTTCAAAAAAGCGTAAATGTCATGTGGTAATTTGGCAAGTCACATAACAAAGATAAGTATAAAAAACTAAATTTTATAATAAGACTGAAGCTTTTGGACTGTCCCAGGGATCCACTAAAGCACCTTTAAAATAATGTGAAGGAGGCCTTTCTTTTATTATCACAATACCTTGAGATGTATATGAAAAATTAGCATGCTACACTGATATATCAAGAAACATACCTTGATAAAGATGAATAAAACAACTTTTACGATATAAAATCAAAATAATAAAGTTTTCCATTTGTGCCTTCATGTGCCTTCTGTGTTTTTTTCTTTTAATTTTTTTTCTTGTCAATTTGGTTTCCATACAACACCCAGTGCTCATCCCAACCTGTGCCCTGCTCAGTGCCCATCACCCACTCTCCCCGCCTCCCATCTCCCCCTCGACCATCAGGTTGTTCTTAGTATTTAAGAGTCTCTTATGCTTTGTCTCCCTCCCTCTCTGTGACTCTTTTCCTTCCCTTCTTCCCCTCCCCCCTGGTTTACTGTTAAGTCTCGCATAGTCTACCTATGCATGGAAACATATGGCATCTGTCTTTCTCTGCTTGACTTATTTCACTCAGCGTAATATCCTCCAGTTCCATCCATGTTGCCACACAAGTCCAGATTTCATTCTTTCTCATTGCTGCGTAGTATTCCATTGTATATATAAACCACATCTTCTTTATCCATTCGTCACTTGATGGACACTTAGTCTCTTTCCATGATTTGGCTATTGTTGAAAGTGATGCTATAAACATTGGGGTATACATGTCCCATGTATCAGCACTCCTGTATCTCTTGGGTAGATTCCTAGCAGTGCTATTGCTGAGTCATAGGGTAGTTCTATTTTCTTTTTTTTTTTTTTTTTTTGAGGAATCTCCACACATTTCATGCAAACTGGTACAGCCTTCTGTTTTTAAAAGCAATATAAAAACACCTACTGGAATTGCACTGAAAACTACAGTCACAGAGCCCCCACGAGCAATACACCATGTCTCATTTATTTTATAAGTCACCCTTGTTTTATAGTGTTCACTTTATAAATTTTAATTTTATTTTATTTTATTTTATTTTATTTTATTATTTTATTTATTTTATTTTATTTTATTTTAAAATCCAGCATAGTTAACATACAGTGTTATATTGCAGGTATACAATACAGTGATTCAACTATTCTATACATCTCTCCCAGTGTTCACTGCACGTGCACTCCTTAATCCTTATCACCTCTTTTTTTTTTTTTAATGTTTATTCATTTTTTGAGAGAGAGAGACAGAGCAGAGCATTAGCAGGGGAAGGGCAGAGAGAGAGGGAGACACAGAATCTGAAGCAAGCTCCAGGCTCTGAGCTGTCAGCACAGAGCCCGATGCAGGACTCAAACTCATGAATTGTGAGATCATGACCTGAGCCAAAGTCAGACGCCCAACCAACTGAGCCACCCAGGCGCCCCCTCATCCTCTTTTACCCATTCTCCCATGGGTCTCCCCTCTGGTCACCACCAGTTTGCTTTCCATAGTTAAGATGCAGTGTTCCCTTCTTCGCTGCCATCATTACTATTAGAACTTTAGAGAGATATTAAGAGCACAGAGGTTATATTCCTGTAAAATCTAATCAATGGAAATGTGAGAAGAAAAAGAATCAAGGAAGAAACATAAACAATAAAAGGAGAAAAAAATCTTACATAGGGTTAAATTTAACATTAATTATTTTAGAGTGGAAATGCCATATATCCTTGCTAAAATGTCTCACATTCAGAAATAGGTTACTAGACTTTCAGAAATCCAAATTATGGTTAACTAAGATGACTTTATAAGCTCAGGTGTATCATAAAGGGAGTATGTTCAACACTGAGTACTTGAAATGACATGTGAGTGGAAAGATGAAGCAAGGGACAAAAATGTTTTGGATACATGGAGCAGAGAAAATAATTCTCTTAAAACAGGCCCTAGGGTTTTTAGATTAATGGGAAGTACATTGCCAAAAACGATAGCTTAAACTTGTTACTAAAAGTCTCAGATAAAAACTTGCAATTCTGGCATCTATATCCCATTAGGGGACCTATTTTATTTTGTGATTTCTGATTTTAATTGGCAATCTCTGAAACAACTACTGCGCTCTGCCAAAATGTCTAGGTTTGTCTCCTTTCTAAAATACACGATAATATCAGCCTTCACAATTTGCCTTTGATACAAAAGAAACATATTGGAGAAAATCACTTTGTTCAATATTTCATCTTGTAGGTGAAAACTTTTTCTAAATAACGTATTGTTTGCATTTAAAGCAGCTTAAAGCAGCTTATAAAAATGAGTTCTATTTTCCTATGTAAACAACTTGGAAGAGGTACCATAATATATTGCAAATCACTTTTAAAGAATTTTAATTCCTTAAGTTTATTAGATCATTTTTCTTTTCACAATATGTTTGGGTCATCATGAGAGGACATAATAGAACTATGAAGAATGCAATTGAGATTTCTTTGGAAAGATGTAAAAGTTGTTGATAAATCTATATCATGGAAAATACCAGCTCTGCCTTCTTAACATCTCGGGGCTTTCTGCCTATTACATTTGTCCTTTAACTTTCAAAGATAGGGTGTTCCGCACACAAAACGATGATAAATTAAAAGAACTCTTATCCTCACTCTTCAGGCAGCAAAGGATAAGATGATGTAAGAATCTCAAAGATTAAAAAGCTTAAAAGCCACTGAACCAAATAAAATAAATGTTGACATTTAAATATATACTCATTTCCAAAAACATGCTAGAATACACCCAACTCCTGTAATACTATGAATTTTTAACCAACCACTGGATTTATATGATTGCAAATTCTTTTTGTAAAAAAAAAAAACATTCTTCACTTTATAAAAATCTTGTTTTAATGGATTAGAAATCCATATTTAGCTTAGCAATCCTTAGTTTCTAAGGACAAAAGTTTCAAAGGGAGTATCAGAAAAAAAAAAAAAACTGATTGGTTATACTCTCCAGAAAATGGTAATAGTAACAAATGAAATATAATTTGACAGTTTAAATTTAATCAGTATGTCCCTGTTTTGTCTTAATAGAGCAAGTCCCCCTGGTTGAGTACTTAATTTACTCTCAGCAGCAAGCAGTGGGTAATGAAAGCAAGAGTCACTCACTAGTTGGTATAGAAGGTAGTGCAATTAAGGGTTGCTTATAACATTTCAAATTAGACCTGAATTGTGGAAGGGACTGTTGATTTAGACAAGTATAAATTTGGAAGGTCTGTGACTTCAGCATATCAAGTATGTGTGGCAGGCATTTTTGATTTCCCGACATTTCAAGGCAATAGTTTTTGTTGGCAATGTTAGTTTGCAAAGCACAGGGGTTAGTAATAAAAAGAATACTGATTGTATGCGTATACAAATAAGTTTGTTTTGTTTTGTTTTGTTTTTCCTTTTTTCCCAATCACTACATTTTCAACCACTGGAAAGGGCAAGAAGAAAGCAATCAATTAACAGAGAGAAAATAAATTTATCCATTTTGCTTGTATATCAAGGGGATGGAATTAGACTAAGGGATTAGGCAAACAACATGAGATCATTTAGATTCTATTATGGGATTTATTTCAAAACATGAAATGTTCATAAGGCAGTTACTGTATTTTGCGATTCATTTGTTCTTTGTAGAATCATGAGAAAATTTACTTTCTAATATATATGAGGAGAAGAAATTTGTTCACGCCAGCACTTAGTGATAAATCTGGATTAAACACGCTTGTTAGGAGAATAAATGTTAGCAAAAGCAAGATACTTCATTTCAAACGGCTTACTCCAGCAATGTTTTACAACTTAGCACTGAATAAGGTTATATTAAGATAATTAGTAAGTTGGTACTGGTAAAATTTCTAAGAAATACTACAATTTCTGGAGGCTCATAATTATTGAGAATCAGAGAAGGAAAACTACTTGTTTGAGATGGTTGGTAAACACTTATTATAACAAACCAGGAGACGTCGATTGTTCAAACTCTTGTGTAAATTTTAGATGTACAAAGTGGAAAATGTATAATTTTCTATGTCAATTCCCAGTTAATAACATGTTGAAATATGGATTATTCAAAGCAAGGTAAAGAAATTTCCCCTAATCAGTACAGCTCTAATCTAGAACAATAAATGGTTATTGGAACCCAGGTACAATGCATAAAAATTGGATAAACTATAGAATGCTGGCTTACAAAAATAAGACTCTCAGTAAGTTACAAGCATAACACAGCATACAGTATTGAAGGGAAATTAAAGAGGAAGAGAAAGCCAAGTGACAATACTGAAGGCATTTCTAAATTAAAGATAAAGTTGCTATTTGATATGAGAAGCAAAAGAATGTGCTGAATAATCTTTTTATGTTTAGATGTACATACACTTAAAATATAAGAGTATAGGGGCTCCTGAGTGGCTCAGTCGGTTGAGCGGCTGACTTCAGCTCAGGTCATGATCTCACCGTCTGTGAGTTTGAGCCCCGCGTTGGGCTCTGTGCTGATGGCTCGGAGCCTGGAGCCTGCTTCGGATTCTGTGTCCTCCTTTCTCTCTGCCTTTCCCTTGCTCATGCTCTGTCTCTATGTCTCTCAAAAAATAAAATAAAAACGCTAAAAAATTTTAAAAAATATATGAGTATAGTTTCTTTTTTAATGTTTATTTATTTTTGAGACATAGAGACAGAGAGTGAGCAGGAGAAGGGCAGAGAGAGAGGGAGACACAGAATCTGAAGCAGGTTCCAGGCTCTGAGCCGTCAGCACAGAGCCCGACAGGGGGCTCAAACTCACAGACCACGAGATCATGACCTGAGCTGAAGTCGGCTGCTTAACCAACTGAGCCACCCAGGCGCCCCAAGAGTATAATTTCTAAATGTCTCTTTATTTCACTGATACCTATAGCTTTCTTTCCTTTTGTACCTACACTAATAGACAGTTGGATACTCACTATTCTGCATAATAATTGTGTATCCTTTTATTGTTTATTAGATGACCATGCTATGCAAAGCACTCACAGTAAAATCATTCGACAAATATTTATTAAGCATCTTTGTGTTTAAAGAAATGAGTCCATCACATTCAGCAAATATACAAAAATATTACACATCTATTGTTCATATAACCGTGCATCATTTTGGGACATTATTTAGTTATTAAAAACAAACAAACAAAAAATAACAAACAAACAAACAAACAAACAAAAAAAGACAAACCCTTACTTCCTTGAAGTTAATATCCTAACAAGAGAACAATTAATAAGCAATGAAAATAACATGTAAATATATGGTATCCTGTAAAGGGTTATGTGCTATGGACAATAAATGAAACACAAGAGTATCAGGAGTAAAGGTGTATATTTCTGTGGAGATGAAGGAGTGCAGTTCTAAACAGGGTAGTTAAGGTAGCTTCATGGAGATATACTGATTTAAAGACAGAGAAGTGATTATTCAGGTATCTGGGTAGGGGGAGGCTATCGCTTCTAGAAGAAAGTGCATCTGGTGTAAGAATCTTAAGGCAAGGATAAGAGTGGATCTGAATGAATAAGGAAGAGTGTGTGGGGCGGAGGAGAGGGAAGCCGTGTTGACAGAATGCATAGCAACTCACTCACAGACAGATGTAAAGACCTTTCATCTTATAGAGCCCTACAGAAGGTACTCTAGTGACCATTACATAAATTAGGGTTTCTGAAACTTGGCCTTGTTGATATTTGGGGTCAGATAATTCTTTGTTGTATAGGGCTGCCTGGCTCATTGTAGGATTCTTAAGCATTCTATTTAACCTGTACTTTTAGAGGACAGTAGTATCTACAAAGAAAATGACTCCAGATTATGCTAAATGTACTTAGGGAGTGGGGGTGGACAAACAGAATTGCTCCTGGTTGAGAACCATTAATATAAATAAAAGCATAAAAGCTAACTAAAGCACAGAAATATTAAATAACTAATCCAGGGTCACCCAACGAGTAAATAGACCTGAGTCCAAATGCCAGATGTTTAATGATAAGATGCATTTATTCCATTGCTTGGCCGTACTGCTGATTTCTTTTCTGGTTCAATGGAATCAAAGACAGTGGAGTAGAGTCATAATGTTGTAAAAACTGTTGAGCAGTTTTTATCAGCATCGTATAAAGTAAAAATTAGCTTTAAGTGGCCAGACAGGTTTGCTCTAAGGAGGTCCTGGAATTTAGCCAGAATATCAACTCCGAGTCAGTGTGAGAGCTCTGGCAGGGGTGTGGACTATGGTAGTCTATGCCAACAGCTGTTCCATGGCAAACCCCAGTGGAGTAAGAGAAAAGGCTTTGATCTCTAGAAGCGCAGTTTCCAGAGAAGCGGCAGAGCTGCGGGCAGATAGGAATCCGCAGTCTCCGAGTGACCAGGCTAGTTTGGGGCTTTAACAAAAGTCATTTGCCTTGAGTTTGAGCAGATATAAAAGAAAATGGCACTGTTATAAAGTGACAAGAAGTGGGTCATGGAATGCATATGGTCCGAACGAGAATATAATATGTTCATATAAAATGAAAATTATGCTAATGAGCTGATATCCCTGAGAAAAATATACATAGCGTAAATATAATACACACTATTACCTGCATATTTGTAGTTATGCTAATTATATGCATATCGCAAAAGCCTGGCCCTTATTTTCCATTAAGTGCATTGACTAACAGTGCTCACTGACTGAACGCACTTCTGTTTTCCTCTTCTCACTTGTACAGTTCACAGCTTATCCAGTTATCATACTTGCCACTATTAATTTACCTTCCTTAGGAGAAGTCATCAGATGCTCTATGGTATATATCACTGCAATGCCTAGCATGACAGCTGACGTTAAATAAAGTAAGAAAGCTTTGGCCGAATACGTTAATGGCAACCAAATAGATTTTATGTTAGTTTAGATAAACAAGTGGAATCCTTTCAAAGCAGCCTGTATGTTTATTATTGTTTTTCGATAAGTGTTCAGAGTAAGGCAAATATAAAGAGACGCCTGGGTCGCTCAGTCAGTTAAGCATCCAACTTCGGCTCAGTTCATGATCTCAGTCAGTGGGGTTAAGCCCCACGTTGGACTCTGCGTTGACAACTCCAAGTCTGGAGCTTGCTTTGGATTCTATGTCTCTCCCTGTTTCTCCCCATTCATGCTTTGTCTCTCTGTCTCTCTCTCTCTCAAAAATTAACAAACATTAAAAAAATTAAAAAAAAAGAAAACAAAGAGTAAATCAAGTATTCAGTTTTATGAATTAGTGAGCTTATGGAAGGAAACAAAATATTTACGTCATTGAATCTGTCTCTAGCACATAAACACACGCACCTTTGAGAATCTCGTGTCTTGAAAGAATAAAGAATAGGAAGAAACCTAATTTTCTCTCCAAGCCTTATTTACTATCACTCAATTTATAAAAAGGATGAACTTTGAGTGGTTCTAAATGATTTTTTTTCAGGAGGCCTATCTTGATATTTGAAGATGAAATGAACTGTCTACGAATGGAGATTTTCTTTTATTTTTCCTTCATAGGCTTGGGATAAATGTAATGTTGTTAATAATGGAACTAATAATATGTAACTCAAGAGCACAATTTATGCCAAAGTTTCATTATTCTCATTGACAACATGAAATTTACTAAATTGTGTACCACAGACCTTATTACCTTTGCCAAAGAAAGTACAATTACAAATCAAATGCATCCTAAGCCTATTTTTTTCACTTCCTTCACCTTCTAAAACAATACTACATTAGAGATACTTTTTAAAAAATATATAAAGCCTAATCCATTATTTTTAAAGATCCGTGAGATATTTTATAATTTGAATGAATAATTAATTCCCCTTTTTCTGTAGATGGACTTCAAGGTTGTATCTTTCTGTGTCTGTTTAAGGTAATTTCACTGGATGTGCTTTGGAAAGATAAAACTCAGTTCGTCTCTACACAGGTCTTATGTTGCTTTTCAGAATGAACATTTCTATTTACTTTTTAAATTTTTTTAATGTTTATTTGAGAGAAAGAGAGAGAGAGAGAAACAGAGCACGAGTCGAGGAGGGGCAGAGAGAGGGAGACACAGAATCCAAAGCAGGCTCCAGGTTCTCAGCTGTCAGAACAGAGCCCCATGCGGGGCTCAAACTCAAAACTGTGCGATCATGACCTGAGCCGAAGTCAGACGCTCAACCGACTGAGCCACCCAGGTGCCCCTGAACATTTCTATTTAAAAGAAAATCTGATAAAAATATTTTTAAAAACTCATCGATTGGTTAACTTGTATATTCAGTGTGAATGCAAATGCTTTTTCACTTTCTATCATTCAGAATTGTGTAATCTGTAGGTGTGCCTGGCTGGCTCAGTTGGTTAAGCAATCAATTCTTGATTTCAGAACAGGTCGTGTCCCCAGGGTCTTGGGATCGTGTCCCATGTCGGGCTCCACACGGGTATGGAGCCTGTTTAAGATTCTCTTTCTTCCTCTCTCTCTGCCCCTCTCCTGCTTGTGCTCTCTCTCTCTCTCTCTCTCAAAAATAAATAAATAAACATTAAAAAAAATGTGTAACTCCTAACCTTATACTAAATGCTATTTTAGATCTGTGTATTTAAGATACTACCTAATAAGCAAAAGAAATTACTACTTTATTTGATAGGCTTATTATTTACTTGAGCTCATGGAGACTCAAATCAAGTCTACATTTTCAAACTTCAGTTCAGTGAGCCTTGTCTCCGAATGAACCTGAAAGCACCATGCCCGAATCCCAATAATTAATGTGATTAACACATTTCGCTAAATACGTTCAGAAGTACAATGTCCGCTTCCGTTCCACTGACGAGGGCCTGACCGTTTTCCGCGCCGCATTAGGACGAATTGAAGCGGCTCATCCCACGGCCTGACATCTGTTCACATTTCACGTAATCGGGGAGCAGGACACTTCCCTGAAGTTATTAACAGCGCTTTCTTGTCTGCTGAAATATCAAAAGTGTTGATTCGGGGCTCTCTAATTCTGATTCTGGAACACCTATCTGAGTGATAAAAGAGGACAAGGGCTCCAAGGATATATATTGAGGGAGAAAAGAGAATAGAAGGCATTCCGACAAAAAACTGGAGAATGCAGTAGAGAGAAAAAAAAATAACTTAATACCCTGTGGACACCATATATCACCCTCATTTTCGTTTTGTGAAATTGGCAGGTACAATATATGCCTGCAGCAGCGATGTCTTTTTTTTTTTTTTTTTTTTTCCTAGACAATCCCTGACAGCAGGGATAGGGACTCCCTACTCAGTGTAAGTAGCTGAGTGGGTACCTTGTGAAGCTAAGATTGTGAAGACACCTGGCATTGAATCTGAGGGACTGTTCTGATCCCCGAAGATTGCTCTGTTTATTACAAACTTTGAAGATTCTTTTCTGTTCTTTCTGGCTAGAGTGTGAAAATATCCATTACTGACCTTCCCTGCCTATACAGAAATCCTCAATCAGGCAGTTTTCAGAAGACTGAGCAGTATTCATGGTGAAAAAGAGAAAGGATTAGGGTGAGAACAGCAGTGAAAACATCAAGAGGAACTTGTTCTTAAATGAGCTAAAAATGTTCAAATTATTTTCTCAGTCCCTTTTGTTTGTTATTTTTCCTTTCCTATCTGCAATGGGATTCCGAAAGGCTTGCTTTATAAATGCATTTATACAGAACAAAAGTTATTATTTTTGACTGAAAATTATAGTTACTACTGAAAATTTGAGGAGTTTGCTGATTATTATTATCATTATTGTCTGGATAGCTATCTCAAAGGTGATTCCTAGTTTAAAAAATAGAGAATTCAATCTTCTTTGGGCAGGATGTGGATTTCTCGTAAGGTCTATCCAGAATGTTCTGATAAAGGTGACAACATTGATTAACTGCTTCAGTTCTCCCACAACCGAGGAACCGTAGGACAGGCTCTTCCTTACCTAAGCACAGTGATGGGTATCATGAACTGAGTCGTGTCCCCCAAAATTCATATTTTGAAACCCTAACTCTCAATATGGTCCTATGGGCCCTATTTGGACACAGAAACTAAAGGGAGATAATTAAGGTTAAATGAGGTCACAGGAGTGGGCATTATTACAGTAATTCAGAGTATTCTCCCCCTTCCATACACACAAAGTAAAGGCCATGCGAGGACACAGAAATCTGTGGTTTACAAGCCAGGAAGGGAGTTCTCAGCACAATAATGGCCTTCTAGTCCCCCAAACCATGAGAAAGTAAACATCTGTTGTTTCAGCTACTCAGTCCATGATGCTTTGTTATGGCAGCCCAAGCAGACTACACAAGGGAAAATGCAGTAGACTGGTAACCTCAGCTGTGACCAGAAGGGCCATTCATTTGCACCTGCAACAGGTTCAAAAATAGGGGTTCAGTGCTGGTTTTATGAACAGAAGCAAACCATTAGGCTTCTCTGGACTTGATTTCATTCTAAAATATGAAGTGACTGTGTTCCAACATTTGTAAGTCCTTTTTACTTCTAAAATTCTAGAGATGTAGGATCAAGAATTTAACTTAAATGTTTCTGTCCTTTGAACAGGATTTGACCAAAAGAATGGACTTGAAATAGGGAGCCAGTGGGATTCCAAGTCTAATTGTAACATTTCCTAGCTTCGTTTTAGACAAGTAATATAAAGAAGCAAAACTATCAAATTTGAGAAAGCATATTTATTTCCTAGGGTAGCTGAAAAAATTATCACAAATGTGGTAGCTTAAAACAGCAATTTATTCTCATACTTTTGGTGGTTAGAAGTCCAAAGTCAAGATTTTTGGCATAATTGTGTTTCCTCTGAAGGATCTAAAGGAGAAGTTTTCTTTGTCTCTTCCAACTTCTGGTGGCGCTACGTGTTCCTTGCCTTGTGGGTGTGTCACTACACTCTTCGCTTCTGTCTTCACAAGACCTTCTTTTTGTGTCTCTTATAAGAGTATCTGTCATTGGATGTATAGCCCACCCTGATCATCCAGATTGGTATCATTTGGAGATCCCTAATTATATCTTCCAAGTTCCTTTTTCCGGTTAAGGTCCTTTTCTCAAATGCCCAGAATGGACATTCTTCTTGAAGGCCACCATTCAGCCCCTCATACCACTGAAACAGGGAAAAATAAACTTGCCTCATATAAAGAATTACATTTTAAAATAAGCATTGAGACGTGATGCTCTATGGTAACATTTTAAGTCATATTTAATTAAAAGTGTTTTATTACTAGCTAGTAAAATGGTAAATGTTTTCCTAGGAAAAAAAACACCTAAAAAGTAAACTTTTAAGTGGGGAAATTTCCAGAAATAGGGACCTTCTAAAAATTGAGAATGATGCCTACGATATTAAAGTCCATCAAAATCTCTAAAATCAAAAGTATATTTTGATATATTTTTGTTCTAGTCTGAGATTTAGTCTCTTTTCTTTTTTCTATTTTTTTTTTTTATTTCACTTTACAATGTGTTTATTGGGACATAACCCCATCAAACAGTGTTGCTTTACAACATGTTTTTAAATGTCATATGTTTTCATAGATATTTTTATTTGCTTTTTTATTCGTTTATTTTTTAATTTGACAAATTGGTTCCCATAATTTGCATGTGAAGCAACAAATACACATCTCACCTTGGCAGTTTTGACATTTAATTTTTAACACTATTATTTTTTCCCTAAATTTTTGCCTTAATAGTGAAGGACGGGGAATTTGCAGTTTCCCAGGTAAGATCAGAGGGACTCGTTAACTAAGTAGATTGAGATGTTCACCCTGAAACATTTGTTTGGGGGAAACATTGACAGAACTAAGTAAAATGTGTTATCAAAATTCAGCTTCCTTGGTGTATATACAGGCATTTATTTTATTAAGTTTATTAACTTTAAAATGTATAATGAACTTCAAAAACTTGTTTTTTTTTTTTTTTTCCTTTCTTTTTTTTTTTAACACCATTTAGGACAGATGACATGAGAGTAAATATATTTGAAGTTCGGGGACAGACACTATAGATGCTTTGATTTAGGTAGTGATTAAGCAATGCTTTTACATTCTGAGGGTTAGATGAGGGGAAAAGGCATTTCTCTGTGCTTCTCCATCTCACTCTTTTTTGTTGTCCATTTTTTCGATCTTGGAACCGTACTATATGTGAATTCTGTATGATATATTTTACTAACTATTTTTTCAATGTATGGAGCTAAAGATAAGTTAATTACGGTTTTATCCTCCTGAAATCCATATCAGTACTTAAATATATTTCAGAAAAATTCTATAATAAGCAGTTTACTTCTTTCTGATCACTTTTATAAGTGCAAATCTTATAATAGTCCATGTTTTAATTCGATTTTTCTAAAATGCAATATTGGAGTTTCATAAATCCAGAGGGCTTTTTGAAAATAATTATTTCAAAACATTTTCAAAATGTAACCACAGAATAACATTTCATTTAAGCTATCAGTTCAACTCTGATATAGACTTCAAACACATAAGAATATTTTGACTCTACAATATTCCCTTCTCCTCGCCACTTTGATCATAGTTAATTCTCTAATTAGAAAAGGAAACCATCAGTCTGTAGGTATCTTAGTCATCTCGGCTGCCATTACAAAATATCATACACTGGATGGTTTAAACAATGCATTTGTTTTCTTATAATTCTAGAGGTCAAGAAGTCCAAGATGAGGCAACTAGTTGATTCAATTCCTAGTTAAAAACTGAGGATCATTTGCCTCCTCTGTCCCCAAATGGAGGAGCTGGGGAGCCTGGTGTTTCCTTTTCATAGAAATGCATGAGCCCTGCCAGATAAGGAGTCTCAAACTATGACCTCATTTAACCTTTGCCACTTCCTCGCAGCACCTGTTTGCAAGTACAGTTACATTGGGGATTAGGGACTCAACATATGGATTTTGAGGAGACACATTCAGTACACAACATCGAGTTAATTAACTAATATTGTACAGACCAAGTGAAAAGTCAGAATCATATTTCCCCAAAAATCTTGGCCCTGCCTTCAGTGATTATATAAATTGGGGGTAGGGAATAGAATGGGAAAATGAAAATGATTACAGATGATTAAATGCATTGCACTGTGTTATAAACATTCACAAATTAAGAAAATAAACTGTGTAATTCAAACAAAATAGGACCCTTATGCAGGTCGTAATTACATCTATATCTTCTTATCAGAGCTAGTGTTTTTAATTTGGTAATTTGAAAATGCAGCATTGTCCACAATGATAAAAAACAAAAGCTATTGGATGATTCCTGGTTAATTTTAATAGTTTGTTTCAGGATATGAAAGGCAGGATAAAACTGTGGAAAGATCATTATCATGCAATTCAAAAAACTGGGCAAGTTTCCTAAAGATTTTCATAGTCTCTTCATTTATAAGATAGGAATCAAAATATTTGCTCTACCTCCCAAGTGTTGTGACAAACAAAAATGCTTCAAGTGGAAATTTTAAAAAATCTACCTGTCTATACAAATGTAAAGTTATATATCAAAGTGCCTAAATGCTGAAGCTGTGCTCAATTCTTGCTGAAACCATTATAAAGTACTTTAAAATTTTTATATCTAAGTCTAGAATTTCTGAATATCTGTCAAAAGAAAAAGTTGAGGGGAAATTCTGTGATTACTCAATAGTGCTGTGAAGCAGGATAATGAGATTAGAACTAATGAAACAGACTTGCCATGCCCAAGGAGTCCTAAGTAGAGATAGTTGATACAAACTATCAATTATAGGGGGGGGGGTTAATAAAAATTTCCCAGAAGATAGTCTAGAATGAGAGAGAGAAACAGGGGAGGAGAAAGACGAGAGGGGAAATTAGAAAGTCTAGGATGGAAATCTGGGACCTGTCTACATTTGAAGAGCATGGGAAATAGCATAAGCAGTGAAAAGTCAGGATCCTCAGAAAACATGAAGAGTGTGCCATGACAAGGTAGACAAATGCTTCAGGGAGGGTAGCATAGACTGGCAAAAAAGTTTAGTCACCATCTGTCACCCTACGACGTTACTACAATATTATTATCTGTATTCCCTATGCTGTCCCTTTCGTCTTTGTGACTTATAACTGGAAATTTAAACCCCTTCATCTGTTTTGTCCATCTTTCCACCCACCTCCTCTAGGCAAGCACCGTGTTGTTCTCTGTATTTGAATGTTTTCTGTTTGTTCATTTGTTTTTTACGATTCTGCAGATAAGTGAAATCATATTGTATTTGTCTTTCTCACTCTTAAATAGGAGAGTCATAAAATCATATAATCTTATATAAGATTATAAGTGTGCTAACATCAAGGGAATAATTTTATGTGTTGTAATATAATTTTATCAAGATAATCATTTAAAAGTATAAAGTAATACAGACTGACTGTAGAAACTTTGTCAACAAAACTTTAGATACTTTCTTTGAGAATACTGTATCATGTTATATTTGGCATATTTTCCAGTGTAAGAAACTGGGTTATGTCTTTGCATAAAGGTTGAGTACCAACCGAAAAAAAAATCAGTAAAGCGTTAAAAAAATATTCTTTGATCAAGCCAAATCAATTTAAGATGATTTAAATTAATATGAAAGAAAGCACGAGTGTCAAATCTGACTAGCTATTTTAAACTATTGCTTCTAATTAGACTTTCAACTCTCAGAACATGAAATATATATTTTCCACATTTGTTTATATGTGTATATCGTTGTTTCATTAATTAAGCTTCATCATGGATACAGAGAAGGCAATGAGTTGATGAGGGCCCAGACAGAAATGACAGTAGAAGTGACATGAGACAAAGTTAGAAACATGCTTTTAGAGGGGAAAAAATGTGGTGACATGGGTGACAGATGAGATACATCGCATGGAGAAAGAAGAATAAAAATGGCTAATGATTTCACATTAGGAAATTTAAAGGAAAAAAAAAAGACACTTGCATAGAAATAAATGGGAAACCTTGGAAGGATTGGGGAAATGGAAGGGTCATTTGATGAGCTAATTTTGGACACATGAAGCTTGAGAATAAGAAATATGAATATCAATCTGTGGGTGATTTCTCTACAAGTGGTGAGAATGAAAAATTTAAGGGTTGGGGCGCCTGGGTGGCTCAGTCGGCTAAGAGTCCGACATCAGCTCAGATCATGACCTCCCAGTCTGTGAGTTCGAGCCCTGCGTCGGGCTCTTTGTTGATGTCTCAGAGCCTGGAGCCTGCTTTGGATTCTGTGTCTCCCTCTCTCTCTGCCCTTCCCCTGCTCATGCTCTGTCTCTATGTCTCTCAAATATAAATAAACGTTAAAAAAATTTAAAAAAAGTTAAGGTCTGAGGATATATTTACTAAAGTAGACAAGGTTTTATTACATGTAATTATAACAGAATAAAATGATAATTTACTCTATATAATAAATACCCTAGAAATGTTATTGCCCAACTTATTAAGAGACAACATACTTAGCATAAGCATCAACCTAAGCAAATAAAGACAATTGCCTTTTATGGAAGACCGGCCATGATTACCCTGTTTCACAAAGGAGGAAATTAAGGCCCCAACTCTTTACAGAAAAACCCAAGGTCAAAATTTTTGTCATAGGTGAAATTAGAACTGAGTCCAGATCTGCTTGACCTCAAAGCCTAAGGCCCTTCCGCCGACCGAAAAAGAAAAAAAAATGACCCATAACATGTAGAGGAAGAAGCTGGAATTCTGAGACTACTTCTTAGTAACAGGAAGGTCGAAATTAGAAAAAAAAATTTTTTCATATGTGTAAATGTAAATGAAGATTGTGTTTCTCTTCTTTAATCATAGCTACTCTTTCAGTTAAATTTATCCCCTAGAGGGGCGCCTGGGTGGCTCAGTCGGTTAAGCGGCCGACTTCACTCAGGTCATGATCTCGCGGTCTGTGAGTTCGAGCTCCGCGTTGGGCTCTGTGTTCACAGCTCAGAGCCTGGAGCCTGCTTTGGATTCTGTGTCTCCTTCTCTCTCTGCCCTTCTCCTGCTCACTCTATGTCTCAAAAATAAATAAATGTTAAAAAAAATTAAAAAAAAAATTATCCCCTAGAGATCCCTTCTGTAAGTAATCCATCACAAAAGATAACTTTTCTCATACTATTAAATGGGTGCATTTTGGCCCCCAAACAATAAATAAATTTAAGGATAAATTAAGCTAATCTTCTTGTTCAAGAATTTGAGACATCATAAATATAATTATAAGAATCCCTTGATTTATAACAGAAATTCTCAGTTTATTCTGTTTTCAATTCCTTTTAATTTAGTAAGGGAAAATGCTCTTTGTAATTGAAATTTAGTAAAATTAGAAAACTATTAAAAGCCATCATGACACTTTCATCAGTAATATAGATTGTCCTAACATTATCCTATGCAATTGTACACATAATCTCACTCACTTAATAGGGCATTCTTGACAAATGTGTGCATCAAGCCTTATTTTATTTTTTTGTATGCACAAAAGCATTTCTTGATATAGGTTTAACAGAACTATGTGAAAGTATTTTCTTACTGGTCAAAAGGAGATTTAAAAGGGGCACCTGGATGGCTCAGTTGGTTAAGTATCCACATTTTGAGTTTGGCTCAATCATGATGTCACAGTTCACGGGATTGAACCCCACATGGGGCTCTACACTGACTTTGTGGAACGTGCTTGGGACTCTCTCTCTCTCTCTTTCTTCCTTTCTCTCTGCCCCTGTCCCCCACTCTCTTTCTCTCTCTAAAATAAATAAAAAATATTTAAATATATGTATCTATAGATAGATAGAGAGAAAGACAAAAATAGTAGCCTATGACTATAGAATTGTTTTCCTTAGATTTTAATTGTGTTACATAGATTTTTTGCTTTTGTACTAAGAATAGCCTTGTAGCATACTTCCTTACATTACCTGTATGGAACCAGCAATTATCAGTAAATACCACTATTTTTATCCTCATTTCCATACTTCTTCCCAAAACAAATAATCCTCTTCCAATACAAAATGACATCAACAACTAATACATCACATTTTTTAAGGCATAAGTTAATTCCACGAAAAAGAAAAAAACACCTTGATTATAATTATCTCAGGTTAATCCGTCATCCCAGATCATCTCCCTCACTCAGATGATCTTCACTAAATGTATTTAACTTTATAACCTGACCAATCACAGAAGAAAACAATACAGGTATCATGCTTTTAAACATTTTAAGTGAGATATCCATGCCTGTATTGAGAGGCTTTTAGTGAGAGTCAGAAATTCACTTCAACTAAATCTTAGGAAAAGAAAGGAAAAGAGAGAGAGAGAGAGAGAGAGAGAGAGAGGGAGAATTTCTTTTTGTATGCAACTGGGAAGTTCCTTAGGATAAACCCTGCCCAGCTGGATCCAGATGTCCCCTAAAAGTCAGGATCCCCCTGCTCTAACTCTCCCTTCAGTTTCCTCCCTTCCAGACTCGTTCTTCTAAAAAGAAAGCAAACACGGTCACCAAAAAACTGAAACCTACAATTTAGCACCTGGTCAAGACTATTGGAAGGCTATGAAAGAAAAATATCCAACAATATCACCCAAAGTTTGGGGGAAGGTTCTCACTAACTTGGACCAGATAACAGGTCTACTACCAAACCATTACTGCTTTCATCTGAGATAACAAAAACAGGTGTACAGTACAGTCAACTCGATTTAACTACAATTATAAGTAACACGTTGTGCAATTATTCAGTTTAATGTGAACAAAAACAGTCTTGCATTATTATCTTTTTTCCTGGAAAATGCAAATGCTTGCTTATAAAACCAATAATCTACCTTTCACCTAGTTTTGTCTGTTAGAAAATTCATAGCCAAAATGAGTGGCCAGTAAAATACTGAGCTTATTTCAGACATTAAGTAACTGCTGTTTTTAAATCAGGGTTTTTCAAACTTGTCTGCCCTCTGAAATCTTCTGAGGACCTTTTAATTCCTGCTTCCTAGGTTCCAACCCGAGACCCGAGGGATTCTGATTTAATGGATCTGGAGTTTTGACCTGGATTTAAGGGGTTTAAAATCTTCAGGTGATTCTAAAGAATAGGTAAATCTGAGAACCTTGGTTTGATGGTCTTCAAGGTTTTCATCTCAAATGCATTCAAAAGTCTTTCGAATAAAGGTCAACATAGCTTATACCCCATATTTCAAAAACAGCTTCTCTTAATTGATTAAGAAGCATATATTAAGGTAGACTTTTTTAATTCTTCCACCGAATCCTTGTTTACTAGTATTGCATCATTTATTATATCATATCCCAATTCTTGTTTCTCTCTTTTACACCAAACTGAGAGTACCCAGTTGTGCTCTGTGCTTTGTATGTCTGGTAGTTCTAATGTCTACTATAGTGTTTGTTATGTGGATGGTGCTTTACAAATGTTAGATGCCCCAATTAAGACCATCTGTATTTTATATCCTTGTATTAAATACCTATCAAATAATAAATTGTTACTTCTGCAAAACTACGTTGAGAAAAGAAAATCCACTACCCCCCCCTGCCATACACTAGAAAAAAAAACTTAAGATAATTAAAACTATTCTAAATCACATGTTGAAGACCTTAAAATGCATGCTGCAATACAAAATAATAAGTGGGAAAATTAAAGTTTTATATTAACACTCTTGGTGGTTAAAGGGTGTTACATGCACAGAATTTAAGTCCAGTGGAGTGTTTAGGAGGCAATTGACTAAAACATACTGAAGGCTTTATTTTTATCCTTGCCAACTTGGAACTGGTTTAATATTTTGAACATGACATGAATATAGTTGGCTTTCTTCTGAATGATAGTTGAAGTTCCATGGTACATAAAATACTGGCTGCACTAAAATGCTCTTCTGATATCTTAAAGCAAAGTTTCCCCCTCCTTTAGCTCCCTGTTTTCCTTTCTGAAACTATTGTTTTTTCCTTAGAATAAAAGGTTAGAGGAAAACTAACATATATTGTATTTATAGATTTCTAGGTTCTTGAGTCACTTTAATCGTGATTTACTCATTTAACAAATGTTTATTAACCATTATGTTCAAGGTATTGCATTACTTTGAATTTTTAAATTTAGTTTTAATAGTCCTGTAGATTGCTACACCATTTTACTGTTAAAAAGAAAAGTGGGGGGGGCGCCTGGGTGGCTCCGTCGGCTTGGTGACTGACTCTAGCTCAGGTCATGATCTTACAGTCTCTTGGTTTGACTCTTGTGTCAGGCTGTGTGCTGACAGCTCAGAGCCTCAAGCCTGCTTCAGATTCTGTGTCTCCCCCTCTCTCTGACTCTCTCCTGCTCACTCACTCTCTCTCTCTCTCTCAGAAATAAATAAATATTAAAACAAAATGGAAAAGTTGGAAGCATAAAACAAATAAAAGACTTGCCCAATGTTGGGGGAGGTCATCAAGAGGACATGGCTGACTGTTGAACTGTGAGCTGGAATATTGGCAGGCTCCTCACTCTCTCATGGGGCCTTGCACTTTGTTAGCCTTCCCATTTAGAAGCTGCCTCTAGGACATGACCTTGAGACAGTGAGGTGGTATGGAGACTATCTGCAGAGTATATGTGACTGAAGCAAGATAAGTCTTCTATATAAACGAAGATTTGGCTGGCAGTTGTGCAGAGATCTACCAGTCTTGAGGCCACAGAGGTCATGACTGGTTTGTAAATTCCCTTGCTTATTAAGCCAGTCACCCACCAATCTGAGTGGCCTCTGGTCTCTCCCTGCCCTCGGGCTAGTTTCAGATTTGACCCTGGAAGCTCCCCAGGAGAAGGTTGCAAACCAACACCTGATATTACACAACTAGTAAGTGTTCAGAAGGATTGAACCCAAATATTTCTTAGTCAGAAACACATATTCTTTCTGTGTCACCACAAATCAAATTGTTAATATTTAACAACTATTAGAGGCCTGCTTTCATGAAAGAAAGAATCTATAAGATTCTTTCATGGGTTAAGTGAAATTTGGATTTTTCATGTGTCAAAGGCAAAAACTAAACCACAACTTTGGTGAACACAGTGCATATGAGAGGCCTCTGATTTGGCTCAATCTTACCCCTGGGGCAGCCTTGCTCCTGGCTTAGGTGCCTAAGTTGGTTTTGTAACTGAACCGATGTGAGTTCACCCCTTGGTGAGTTGAGTCAGAAACTGCATCATGTTGAGTTGTTGCAAGAAGAAAATTTTATTTGCAGCACATAAGGAAGTCACAGGAAATGGCTTCCAAAGCAATGACTCCCTGAGCAAGGGTGGATGGATACCTTTTATTTAGGGTTAGGATGGATATTTATATAAAGAATCCTTGTCATGGGATATAGAGGCAGGGCATGCTCCTGAAGGAAACATGCCTATAAGCACATTGTATGTTATGTAAATGAGGCTGAAGCTCCTCCTTGGGTGGAGATTTTAGTATCATAATGAGGTAAAGGCAGTTGTCAGTCACTTTAGAGGTCACTCCGTGGTGTGCACAGGCTCACCAGTCAGAGGTTAAACTCGAACTCGTCTGGGTGATCAGGGTGGTCTGGATGGGCTGGAGGTCTCCTTAGGGCAGTCCCATTCTTCAGTAGTTTGTTTTCCATTTTCCTGAGTTAAGAGATAAATTGGAAAGTAGAGCTTAGGGAAAACTGTGGGACAAAGTTCAGTGGGAAGGAAAGGTCAGGTCTTAGGGTCTAGCTGGTGACAGTTTTGTGTCACAGGCACAAATCATAGTAAGGACAATTCATGATGAGGAGACCTGCTGAAAACTCACAACCCCGAGATTTCTTTCTCCCTCTACCATTTATTTAGTTATGAAATCAACTTTTTATCACTGGTATCTACAGAAAGATTTAATAGGTCGATTCCTGATTGTGAGCTTATATCTTCAAGACAATTGCTTGAATCATGACAAATTTACTTGGGAGTGAGAAGATATTTTTAAAACACATAGGAAATCAATTATGGTGATATGATTCTTTTTAATTTTTAAGCATTTACAACGAGGGCTTGTTTTGTCTGTCAGGGGACATTGGACAATGTTTAGAGACATTTTTGGTTGTCTCGACTTGGAACTGGATATTACTGTAATCTAGTAAATAACACCAAAAAAAATCTAGTAGCCAGGTGTGCTGTAAACCACCCTTCGATGCCCACGGAAGCCTCTTAAAACAAAACAAAACAAAATAGACAGTCCAGTATGTCAATGGCTCTAAGTTGAGAAATCTTGCTCTCTATATATTTGTATCATCAAACCCAATACTATAACCTAAATTAATTGCTTATCTTCTCATTAGATGCTGTACATGGTGAATTAAAGAGAAGGATAAACTTTTTGGAACTTACAATCACTGACACACAACCATGACTTAAAATATTCAAGACCAATAGTACCTTTGGTGAGCATTTTCTTAAAATGTTGAAATAAGAATTGTGCCTTAAAAATAGGTATCTAGCTGTGTACTAATGCAAAGTCCTGGAAGTTTGGTCTTAAGGAAAAAAAATAAATTTCATGGTAATTCTTCCATGAAAGTGTCTGGAAATGACTTAAGGAAGACTTTTGATGTCCGCGTTTTGTCGGATGGCTACTCAAGATAAGTCAAAGCCCAGGAAGTAACTTTTATCCTGACTAGAATATTCAGAAGTATTGGTGCTTGAAGATGGAAAGTACAATTGGGGATTATTAAAGCTCTTACTGAGTTACTAAAATGAGATACGTTAAAAAATTAACACTGATTGGATATTATGTGTATTACATCATTTCATTCCCACAATGACACTATAAATATGTATTATTATCTCTGTTTTATCAGTTAGGTTATCAACTAGTCCACAGTAATTGAGCTGGAAGGTTGTGGAGTGGGGGCTAGAACCTAGATCTTCCTACCCTGAGGCCATGTTCATTATCCCCATGTTATTCTCTTTCATTGCGTATTTAAAGAATAATAACAAGAGATTGACTAGTCACAAGTAAACACTGCCCCCCCCCAAACAACAGCAAAACGCATTTTTCTTACTTGTAACATTTGTAACCTGGATATCTAAGTACTTTTTTGATCATCATTTCAGTAAAATGACAGAGGCTTTAATGCTCCTTTTAAGTCAAAAGGGATGTTTTCCACAGCAGGTGTTCCCCATTTATATGGACTTAACATGCTTCTGCCCTGACAGTTAAAAAGGGGGAAAAGACAGACCTGTGAAAAGCAAAACTCATTTGTCGCTTACCACCTGAGGGGGGAAAGATACCACCTGTTCTTTACATTCTCTGAAGTAAAAAAAAAAAAAAATAAAAAATAAAAAAATAACATAAGTAAGTCACTTTAAACTTAGACCTTCACATCTGACCATCTAATTATGTCTCTTTCTTAAGAGTACACAAAGATAGTGTTTCTGATACATCAGAAGGTTAAATTTGGAAATAACGGCTTTGATGTGAAAGTATTAAGCTCTTTTCCATAAAATTTTCAGTTTAAAATCCCTGCTTCAATATTCAAACCCAACTCTTATCTTTTGAAACATTTATCTGTAGGCCAGTTTCAGTAGGCTGCAGAAACTACTTCATGCTTTACCACTACTTCTTTTAATCCTCTCAATAATTTATTCAAGTAATGCAATATCAAAGTAGAAAACACTCAAAATTTAGAAAACCAAAAAGAGAAAAAAATGGAAATACCTGAAGATTTATAACACCAAAGATAAACACTGTAAACACTATTCCAAATAGCCTTCTGGGATGTGAGTATAAAACATTTAAAGTTTCTCATCATGGACTCTCACTAAAATATAAAATATATTGTCAATAAATTGCTAAATCAATCAACAGATATGTACTATATCATTTTTGTAGTGCCTAATAATTTCTTCACAACTAATATATTATACTAATCTTGATTTTTGAATGTTTAATTTCCATTATAATGTTTTAATGAACACTTTATTTTATCCATCTTTGCAAATATTTCCTGAAGATAATTGAATAAACTAGAGTTGTTGGAGAAAAGTATGCATTTTTACTGATATTGACTAGTTATATATCAGAAATTTATACAAAGTTCTCTACTTTCCATTTGGGAATTTGAATATCTGCTTATCAACACCTCACTGTCACTTAGTATTTATTTGTTATTGCTTATTAATATGGTGGTTAATTTCAAATTTGTTGAGTAATAGTGATGCTAAACTTTTCTTTATCATTTCTATTTGTTTATTACCAGTTTGAATTATATTTTCCTACTAATAGTTTGAATTTTATTTGTAAGATTTCTTGGGAAATATATAAAATATTAATTGTAAATTTTGGTAGTTCTAATTTATTTATCGCACAAATACATATTAGTATTCACTACAAGGTACATGGTGTTCTAATGACACAACACAATAGGTAAGGAAAGCTAACATGATCAGATTCTCACTGATCTCCGTCTGGGGGCTGGTTACTAATTAAATAATCACATAAAATAAATGCAAAGTTATAGATGTTTTGTTGGAAGATATTGCTGACTTGTGAAAATCTAGTACTTAGACTGGATTAACCATAAAAGACCTTTCAGAGAAGTGATGCTTAGCATGATGGTGGCTTGGTAAGCATTTCTGGGGGACTGGTCAACCCTAAACCATAGGTTTCTGAGATTAACTCAAGTTGCTTGCTGACAGTCCAGGGAAAACAGATATACATGGCAACCCCAGGGCAAAAGTACATCTAGGAAATTCCAGACTTTACCAAAGGCTTTAATATTGCTTTCCCCTAGAAACCACTATAAGAGCTAGTAATTAACACCAATTTGTAAGCTTCTTTGGCACCAATTTATAAAGTAAATTAAAAAAAATCTTGCTGATGGTGTTGACAGTGCGGATATCTTTGGAAGCACAGTAAGTAGTTCAGTACAACGGGCTACAAGCCATGCATTAACAAAACCATTGGGAAGGCTGACTTTCACTCTCTGGTTGACTAACTCAACATGTTTAAAACAAAAGTATCTCTGCTGCAACAAGCTTTCTCATAGGGAAAAGAAACATGATTAACTAAGGGTAAGTTGAATAGTTTATAGGGCATAATATTTGCCTTAAGTTCTGATAGGTTAATATTTAGGATAACATCAGTTTATTTGTTCACTCAACTAACAGGTTTATTGTTTGCATAATTTTACAGTCTAAAGTAGCTGACAGAGATTAAAGCAATTGTTTTTTTTTGCATAGCTGAAATTTATTTAGCTTTCAGGAATCATTTTTACAGAATTGGACAACCATTCTTGCCAATTTCAGGTAGTGTTTGATGACTTTTTACTCTACTCTTTTCTTTCTTCCCAGGAAAATCTAAACACACAAATAGGCTTACATATCATCCATGGTATGCTGGTAAATGCTTAACAACCATGTCTCTGAAGTGGGGCGGGAGAAAGACACCCATTTGGAAGGTTTCCAAGTTCATGGTACAAATGCTCTCATGGTGGCCAATTTCAAGTTTTCAATCTGACATCATTGAATGTGGAGTTGGAAAGAAATCACCACAGTCAGCTCTAAATGAGCTGGTTTGAACTGGTTCCAGTACACCACTCTTCATAATCCTGAACGTGAGAGGTTCTTGTGGTTTGAGTACATTTTTGTCCTCACTGGCCTCTGCTAAGGTCTAGGTTTTTCAACATGATACTGAGAATTGGCTTTCATCTTTATCATGGACAGTCCTAGTTAGTGCTTTATCAAATCTTATGGAACAGGCAAAGCATGATGACTGTTCTGGAAATAACTCAAATATCCCCTTGGATGACTCTGCCCCAAACTTGGCTCCATGGCTTTTGTAGCTCCTGCCATGGAATCCATAATCCTCACAACAATTTCATGGCAGCTGGGTTACTATTTCTCTCAGAGACTTGTATGCTGGAAATTTTTGGATATTACCCATGTCTCACATGAGCTAAAGGAGATTTGGAATGCAGGGCGTCTATACCAGACGTTCATCGACTAAACAGGCCACATTGCCCTTTCTACTTTATGGCAGCTGTGTTGGCCACAGGCATGCTGCATGTATTTATCCATTTCCAGAGTTCCAGAGGATGGGTAGCCCAAAAGTCCTCTATTTTTTCAGGTCCCGAATCCAGCAGTTGATTTCAAGAGAGGTTGTCTCCACTAACATGCCTGGATTTTAGCCCTAATGGTGGCTGGGAAACACGAGAGTAGAGCCTGCACCAGCATCTAAACTCTATATTCTAATCATCTTGAAGTTTCCAATCCCACAGGAGTGTTATCTCTTCCCTGTTTTCAAGACGACAGCTCTAATTTAATTGTTGCATTATTTGTGATCCGTGGATATCAACTCTAGTTCTTTAGTGTTCCAAATTTATCTCACGATAAGGAAATCCTGATATTTAGAATTCTATTTTAGAAAAAAGAAGTTGTTCTCCCCTCTCAATTGCCTAGCTTTTGAGAATCAAAAGCACATTGGATTTTGCATTAGTGTTTCACAATAATTTAAAATACTTACATTTATAAAACAGAGCTGAGTGATAATATTTTTTTTCATTATTTACCTCCTTTCCTCCTAAGGCAGTGAATGTCACTATATCATTGAAATGTGGGACTAAAGACAAAGAGCACAAGTTAATATTCCCTCTATCATATTAAAATGTGTTCCTAAGGCTAGTCAAATACTGAGGATACAGTGATGAGCAAGGCAGACATGACACCTGCTTATATAGAAGCTAGTCAAATTGGAATATAGACCAGTTTCTTAAAAAAATACAACGTGCTATGATAAGTGCTAAGATGAGAAGAGTGCTGGGTTCTGGGTGAGCCTATAAGCAGCACCCTGGGCGTAAGCTTATGTAGTCACCAAACAATTCTATCAAGAACTGATGAAGGACTCTAATAAACTGGCTCAAGTTAGTGTACAGATTAGTGTACATCAGATGTCATCCAAATTTCTGAAACAGGTACTATATACATGGCTGTATTGGCCAAGAGGAAGGACCAATTGAGTTTTCTTTCTTTCATTTCTTTTCCTTTATTTCTCTCCTTTTCTTTTTCTTTCTTTCTTTCTTTCTTTCTTTCTTTCTTTCTTTCTTTCTTTCTTTCTTTCTTTCTCTTTCTTATTTCTCTTAGAGAGAAGAGAGAGAGAGAGAGAGAGAAACTTAAGCAGTCTGGCACAGAGCCAGAAACGGGACTCAGTTTCATGACCCTAGGATCGTGACCTGAGCCAAAATCAAGAGTGGGATGCTCAACCGACTAAGACACTTCGGCGCCCTCTATTGAGTTTTCTATTGTGGAGACAGGTCTTGGCTACTGTAGAAAACTGAGAGACACGGGAATGGGGACTAGAAACTCCATTCGTTATGAAATAATAATAATAATAATAATAATAAAGAGCTATAATCATTGCCTAACATGTTGAAAGTATGAAATTTATATGATATTGTTCGCTTCTCTTATGTCTTCTAAATCCTCCCCAAAGCTATTAATGATTTCCATTGGCAAGAGGAAATGGTCCTATCTTTCTTGCTACTGATGCTCAAAGTTAAAGCACTAGCGGTAGATACAAATTCCAATGTACTGGCTTCAGGATTTCAAATATATATAGTCCTCGAAATGGTTTTCGAGATATTTCCTCCATGAGTATTTTCTGTTTTTGGAATCTGGCAAAAGGTTACATTAACCATTAAAGTAGATTTGGTTTATGGTTTATATCTCTCGATATCACCACATTAGATAAAAATTAATGATGTTGTAAAATAGTCATTTAAAATATCAATAATAAACCTTTTAGATGTAACAAATATCATGTCATGATAAATAACCATTTTCTCAAATACCAAAATATTAAGCATGACATTGGTTTATAGTTTGTCAAATCTCTTAAATGTTTAATAAAAGACAACAAGATTCTCATATTTGCTTCTGTATTCATTTTGTTGTGACATTTTGTTTGGTTGAGGGTATGAAGAAAACCTGGTTTCATGGCAACATCCCTTCTTGGAAAAGGAAGGAGTATTTATTTTAATATATGTGAATATTTTTCTTTTCTACGCACTAAACCCTGTCAAGTGGTATTCAGTTAAAGGTGAGTTATTGTGTAGAATCTGGAACTGTATCAGTGGAAACTTCTGCTCAGTTACATTAAATCAATTGGTCTTTCTTTCATTTTGAATATAGGATCTCTAACATCATGCAATGTTCAGCATTGGTTCACTTATTTATGCATCTCTTCTAGAATGTTGACGCATTACATTATACATTATCAAAATATCAAATACATTTATATTACTACTTATATTAAAAAAGTCAAAATGCAATTTAGTTTTGAAAACTCAAATTTTGCATTAGTGACAAATACCTTAATTGTTGTCCTTGACGTTTTGCAGGTTTATTTTACAGAAATTATCTTCCTTAATTCTGAATAAACACAGTTTGGCAGTTGCTCTCTTACCTAAAACGGTGTTTGATGATAAAAGCAGCGAGTTCAACACAGAAGGCAAGTCTTGTAAGTCCCCTTGTGCTTTCATTACAACAGAATTGCTTTATGTCTGCGTTTTATTTTGTCACACACAAATATGAAAAAGGCGTTTGAAAAGACTATACGAAGAGGGTTGAGATTTAATCAAATTAATAATTTCTACTGCCTCATCAAGAACAACCTTAGGTAAAATGGTCATTTATTTCCTTCAATGTGAGTATGTGGTGGACAAGCATATAGTGACCACTAATGCAGTTCGGTGTACTGGCTCCTTAGTGCTAAAACACCAGCTGCATTACCTACCATCACTTTGTGTCACCAGTGTTTAAGTGTCAAAACTAGAGAAGACAAAATCATCTTATTATTATGAGAATATTTTTGATCTCACAGACCCCAATAAATGTTCTTAGGGACCTTCAAGGGTCTGTGGCTCGTGCTATGTGAAACTCTGGTCTAGAAAATTATTTTATGTGGCCTACTGTCTCTTTTACATCATTATCTCCTATTTTCTCCTCAACCACTCTATCTCAGCCACATTGAGCTTATTTCTATTCTCCACATACTCCAGGCATTCCCTTGCCTTTAGAAATTGTATTAGCTGCTTTCTCTGTCAAGATCAGTCTTTCAAGACATCCAAAGACTAGTTGGGTAACAGCTGACTAACAGCTCGTTCACAGCTAACTGAGCCATTGGTCAAACATTACCTTACCAATGACCTTACCCTGACCATGCTACTTAAGAGTGCAATTCTAAGCAGTCCTAATTTGATTTATCTTGTTGCATATTTCATTCATAGAATTAACTATATTCTATTGTTACATTTAGTATGGTATTAATAAGTTTATCTTCCCCCTTTATTAAAATGGCAGCTATATGAAGGCAGGAATTTTTATATTTTATGGCTATGCGTCGAATACCTACAGTGAGTCTTATACATGGTAGATATCAAACACTTGTTGAATAAAAGGATGAATGATCCCAATTATGTATCATTTTCTTGTTTCATGATGTTATTTCACCTCTATTTCAGAGGACATTAATAATAAATATTAATATGTAATACAGTTTCTGGGCACCTGGATGGCTCAGTTAGTTAAGTGTCTGACTCTTGATTTCAGCTCTGCGCTGACAGCATGGAGCCTGTTTGGAATTCGATCCCTCCCCCACTTGCACACACTTTCTCTCTCTCTCAAAATAAAAAAAAAATTAAAAAATATATATCTAATACAGTTTCAAATGTCTGCCCACTGTGTCTTTTTACCTCCAAATTCCTTATCTTGATTTTTTTTATTTGTCTTTCATGTTAAACGTTTTCAAATATCTGATGAGGTTTTTTCTCTACCAATACTTAAGAATGAGGTGCTAAAGAGCCTACCAGAGGCTCTATATGCACATTTTCATGGTAGAACTTCACTCTAAATTGATCAGGTGGAAATAGAATAGTTTGACTGGGGTCTTCCAAGCAACAATTATAAGTAGTTCTTTTCCCTTGGATAATCACTATTTTCAGAGAGAAATATTTGAGTCCTACCTTGGGTAGACTCAAGCATTTATCTATGCTTGGTTGGTATAAGCTTGGTTGTCAATTGAAAAAGATGGCTAATGATCTTATTCTTAAATATACGGACTTTATTCAGAGGTCAACAAACTATTGCATTTAGGCCTAATCGAGACTGTTATTATAAGTAAAATTTTTATTAAAACACAGCAACGTTCATTTATTTACATGTTACCTGTAACTTCCTTCATGCTACAACTACACAGTTCGCTGGTTGCAACATAAACTATATGGACTGCCAAGCCTAAAGTCTTAACTATGTGGTCCTTTATAGAAAATGTATGCCATCCCTGTATCTCCATTTCTATTATGATTCCTCTTAGCCATTCCCTGTTGCCTTGTATCTTGGTGTAGAGCAAACTCTAGTTTCATTTCATAGAAGGAATCTAAATTATCTTGTTGGGCATGTGGGAAGTCAATCATGTCTTTACTGCATGAGAGAGGTTTGGTGAGTTTATTAGATCAAATAGTCTTTCTTTTAGCCTCACCAGTGTTGTTTTCAGGAAACCGATTCCTCCATCCCTACATCTTTCCAGGATAAAGGGGCACAACTTCTCTTAGTTTTTTAATGCCATTGGTATAAATCCCTTTGGTATTTTTTTATAAGGATCTCACTGCTCTACCGTTTACTTTTGTTATCTCAAGAATCTATATACATCTGATTGTTTGATCAAACTTTTCTATTTTTTTCTTATCCCTCTAATTTAATTTTTTTTTTTTTGTTAAATTCTCCTATTCTCTTCTGGAGAGAATACAGATAAAATTATTTCTAAACCATCATGCTTAATTTGAAGTAGCCAGTACTATTTTTAATTTTCTATATTTAAGGTCTACTTTAGTTTTTATTTATAGCTTGATTCATGATGAATTTACGCAACTTTCTTATGAGGTTTCACTTATTTTTCACTTATTTTTAAACTATTTATTAATTTACTTATTTGAGAGGGAGAGAGATTGAGAGAAGGAGAGAATCTTAAGCAGGCTCTACCTTTGGCGCAGAGTCCTGACCTGAGGCTCAAATTCGGGACAGTGAGATCATGACCTAAACTGAAATCAAGTCAGACACTTAACTGATTGGGCCACCCAGGCACCCCTAGTGTTTTACTTTTTAAGAAATTATGAGCTTTGACCTATAAGTATTGTGCATGTGTGGGTAAGTGAAAGAACATGCGTGCATGCAGGCTTAATTTCTTAAACCCTGAGAAGGATGTGTTAAATTTGTTTAATAATATGACAAAGTTTTATTTTATGTCTCAAAGGTATGTAATTTAGTGGATAAAAATTCATGACATTTTTAACTGGATTGCACTTAAATAAAAACTGGTTCCTGGGACCCATTTAATGTTTAAAATTTTATTGTTCATAAAAGGGAAATCATTCCAAACGGCTTTTAATTTAAAACTCAGAATCTTAGCTCTGTCTCCTGTCTTGATCCCCAGTAGAATGTCTTAATTCATGTAGTATTTTTTAGTATTATGTTCTTATGTATGCATATTATACATTATATAAAATTATTTGATATTACTTGCTGTATATTTATATTAATTACTTGATTATTATGTATAATTATCCATCGTGGTAGGCATACTGATCACTCTCCCCCTTATAAGTCTATCCTAATCCTTGGAATATGTGCAAATATTTAAATACATGTCATAAGATACTTTGTAGATGTGATTAAGAATAAGGACTTTTATACCGTTAGATTATCTTGAAGGTGTAAAACAATTATGTTTAGAAGGAAAAAATACATAGTCATAAATTGTTTTTACATAGGAACATTTTACCTAACCTTAATGTTAAGCAAACAGAAAACACTCCACTAATCTGAATGAAGAAAAACGAAAACAAAAGATGGACTGCATAGAAATTAAAAATCTGCATTTATAAAAAAAAATTACTGATAGAGTAAAAAAGAAAACTACTCTTTGGGAAAAGATACAATATATGTAATCAATAGAAGACTCAGTCAGTATATTTAAAATTCTTATAAATAAATGAGAAAAGAAAGCTTAAAAATGGACAAAAGGTCAGTTTGATCACTATAGATACATAAACATATGAAGAGTTATTAAATATGTGCTTCATACTCAAATAAATAATAGTAAAACCTCAACACAATACCACAGCACACCTACCAAATGGAGAAGAATGAGAAAATATAACGCTTCAAAGGCACAAACCAGCATAGGAAGCAACTGGAACTCTGATATCACTTCTAGAAAGGAGAGAATTTGTAAAAAAATACCAGAATTTGTAAAAGCACTCTGGAAAACTATGTGGAAGTACTAATGTTAAATAAATGCTTAACCTATGAATTAGCAGTTCCAAATTTGGGATATACTTAAGATAATTGGGTACAGATATTCACTGGAGGTTCTGTATTAAAATATGTATAACAGTTTGTAGTTGCTGAAACTGAGAATGACTCCATGTTTGTCAGGGGAATAGAGAAATGAAGTTTGCTACAATCGCACAGTTCAAAGTCTTTATAGCAATGCAGATGAATAAATTACAACTATAAGCAACTTCTTAGATAAATCACATGAATCCAATATTAAGCGAAAGAAGCCAGAGCAAAGTAAAAAAAAAAATTGCTGTATGCTTTCATTACTATAACAGAAACAGGCAATATCAATGTATGGTTTCAGAAGTCAAAAAAGTGATTCCATTTGCCTGGGGGTAGAGACCGGAAAGGAAAAGAAGGTGAAGACACGTGGGGTGCTCACATCTTGAACTGTGTGCTGGTTACACAGGTATTTCAGTTTCTGACAATTAAGGTGCACTCTTGAGAAGTGTGCATTTACCTATATTCACGCTATACTTCAATAAAAATGTTTTCTATTAAAAAAATAAAAAGATAAAAGCTCCCCTCAACATCCTCCAAAGTTACAGAGTTACCAGTTTCTTGGGAGTTATAACAAACAATTAATCCGATTGAAAAATAAAATATGAAGAACTCTGCCATATTTACTCCCAAGAAAATTAAACAAATTTCAATCCTCCCATCAAGTGTCCATTAAGCACTCTGTTATTTGTATCTTCTGCACTGTGACAGTGAATTCTAAGTAGAACCTATGTGTTCACCCCTCCCCTGGTGCCATCTTTTCCATACTGAAAAGACAGGCAAGGAAGTCATGCCTGGAAGACAAGAAAAGAAATCCATGGAACTATCTCCTAAAACTTGAGAACAAATACCCCCAGATAGAGAAATAGAAATTTGTGAATTAATCTCAGAAGTTGCTTATAGTTATAATTTGTTTATCTGCATCAGAGCTTAAAAAGCTCCAGTAAAAAATGAGAACATGGGATAGTGTTTCCTTTGTGATATGTTTCAAAGAAAAAGTAGATGTATTTATCATTTACTTTTCTATTAATTAATTATTCTGTCAAATAAATTACTCTTAAATGATCATTTTTCCAAAAAAAAAGTCTGGGACAAACTTCTGATAGAATAAAATTTTAATAACATTACCATTTTTCATCACTTAATGTCTTGGTATGCATTTTTCACAGGAATATTAGTGATGAAAACTCCTACTCTTTCATAAGGCTTATGATTTTCCCATTGTATTTCTTTAAAGCATGAGAAAATTTTGAGCCTACACAATAGAGTAATACCTGTTGTATTATTTTTATATTTCTGCTCTAACAAATTACCACGAATTTAATGAACTAAGTTATTATCTTACAGTTCTGGAGGTCAGAAGTCCAAAATGGGCATCACCGGGCTAAAGGATTTTGGCAGGGTGGCATTCCTTCTGGAGGTTCTAGGGGAAGAGGCCATCTTCTTAGCTTTTTAGCTTCTATAGAAGGCTTCATTGACTACCTGTACCCTCATGTACTTATACACAACAGTCGTGATTCTATTGAGCCTACCTGGACAATCCAGGAAGCCCTAACCATTTCAAGGTTAGCTGATGAGCCAAATTCCTTCCAACTAGTACCTCGATTCTTTCTTTGTAACAAAAGGTACTTATACATTTTAGGAATTAGGTGCAAGCTTTCTAGGAAAGCCATTATTCTACCTAGCTACCACAGCTGCCAATACGATTCAGTTAATGATGTTTTACCTATCAATATGCGTCAATGTTAATAATGCACAATATGCTTATGCCAATGCATGTAAATTCAGACATAATCATGACAATAGCCATGGCTATTTGGAAAAAAAATATCGATGCTCCATTTCTCTTTTTAATTGAGATATCATTGGCATGGGTTGGTTTCATGTCTACAACTCAGGATTCAATATTTGCAATGTTCTATTTCCTATATAGTATATTGCAAGACATTGGAAGAGGAATTTGAAAGTTAGCCCATCTTAAGGAAAAAGAAAACTGAAGACAAAATCAAATTTTAAAAGAAATTTAAAAAATAGGATCCACATAAATGCATTGTAATAATTCAGTTCATTAACCCATTTTCATTACATCTATCTCTACTGTAGAGATGGGTGACTGTCATTCATCCTTTTCTAATTGGAATATTTTAACTTTCAGATTGTATGTATACATAAAAGTGACACCCTTAGTAGGAAAATATAAAATCTATGCTTTATTTCATTTCTAATTTGATGTAAAGTTAACAGAAAATGATACATGGGACAAAGTTGAAAATATAATACATATATATAATTATAATATAAAACATGTAAGTTTATGCTATGTGTATAATATATATTATATTTGTAGCAGTATATATTGGTATGTTTACATATATATAAACATATATATGTATGTATATATGAGCCATATATACAACCATGTATATAATCAATGTTTTATCGTTTCAAATATGCAAAATCCACCAAACCAGTCATGGAATGCTTTGAAATCCAGTGAAAATGGAATAAGGATTAAATGTGAACTGGTCTGTAGAGGATAAGCATTTACTATGTGAACAGTTAGGAGTGCTTCAATTCAATTCAAGCAAAACATTAAATGATAGTGTCAAGATCTTAGCCTGGGGCTTATGTATCGTCAAATTTCTTTTCTTGGTAGTAGCATTAAAGATGCATTGAGGAAGGATAAAGTACATTTAACACTATAGGAAGAAAAAAAGTTAATGATCCTAAAAGATGACTGTAGCTACTTGTCCTTGAGTATTTAAAATAATTTTTCTCACCTGGAAAGCGACAAAAATGCTTCCAAAATTATATTGGATTTTACATGAGATGTAAATCCTTTAATTTCCCAAGAGCATTAAGTGGACAAGCTCCCAAACCAGATTTGACTTTCATTGGCCTGATTGATGACTGACATGACCCACTTTTACAGAGTTTATAACATCTTCCTGAAGGGAAGCATTTATTTCATCTAAAGACTTTTGCCTGCATTGACAATACCAAGACCAAGCTTCGGTTAAGGTCTCAAGATCCAAACTACTTCCCCCTCCCCCCGCCCCCCCCCCCTTGCCTTTGAGCCAGGATCAACTGAGAAGCAGATTTGCATGCTCTTCCAATCGGTGATTTCTTCACAACGAAATTATAGTGTTTCTACTGAAACAACTAAGCTTAAATTATTGTTTTTACTGCATTTTTGAGGTACAGTTGATACATTAAAAACTGCACAAATCGTATATTCTGACATACGAGTAAGCATAATTTTAAACAGTTTTAGTTTAAACTCTTTAATCAATGATATATAACTAACAAAAAGGTTTAGTAAATATAAACATGAAAGTGTCTTTCTTTTATTCTTTTCAATTGGTATGCATATTCTTTCTAACGTTGTCATTCTAAATAGAAAGAAAGAGACTGTCTTGATTACTTACCCTGGAAATTTCATATTTCTGAGATAACATACAACTTTCCTTTAGTAGAAAAATTAATTCTTAAGTTAAAAATGAAACAGTAAAATTGTGTTATATATTCCCTCGAATTAGTTTTAACCATATGAGACCTAGAATACATCAAGTTCCATTGATCTCAGACTATCTACATTTCTAAATGCCTTTCATTCTTTTTTTTTCCACTTCTAATCTTTATATCTTTTATTTCTTTTACTTTCTTTTTTTAAAATTTTATAATAGTTTATTTTCAAATTGGTTTACATATAACACCCAGTGATCATCCCAACATGTGCCCTTTTTAATGCCCATCACCCCCTCTCTCCCCTACCTCATCCCCCTCACCCTCAGTTTTTTCTTAGTCTTTGAGAGTCTCTTATGTTTCATCTCCCTCCCTCTCTGTGTCTTTTTTTCCTTTCCCCTCTTCCCCTCCCCCTGGTTTTTGCTTAGTCTCACAAAGTCCACCTATTCGTGGAAACATGGTATCTGTCTTTTTCTGACTGACTTATTTCACTTAACATAATACCCTCCAGTTCCATCCATGTTGCTACACATGGCCAGATTTCATTTTTTCTCATTGCCACATAGTAGTCCATTGTATATAAGTACCATAACTTTTTTATCCATTCGTCAGTTGATGGGCACTTGGTCTCTTTCCATGATTTGGCTATTGTCGAAAGTACTGCTATGAACATTGGGGTACACGTGCTCCTATGCATCAGCATTCCTGTGTCTCTTGGGTAGATTCCTAGCAGTGCTATTGCTGGATCATAGGGTAGCTCTATTTTCATTTTTTTGAGGAACCTCCACACCGTTTTCCAGAGTGGCTGCACCAGTTTGCATTCCCACCAACAGTGTAGGAGGGTGCCTACCTCTCCACATCCTCGCCAGCATCTATAGATTCTACACATTCAATGCAATCCCAATCAAAATTGCACCAGCATTCTTCTCAAAGCTAAAGCAAACAATCCTAAAATTTCTATGGAACCACAAAAGACCTCGAATAGCCAAAATAATACTGAAGAATAAAACCAAGGCGGGAGGCATCACAATCCCAGGCTTTAACCTCTACTACAAAGCGGTAGTCATCAAGACTGTATGGTATTGGCACAAAAACAGACACATAGACCAATGGAATAGAATAGAAAACTCAGAAATGGACCCGCAAGTATATGTCCAACTAATCTTTGACAAAGTGGGAAAAGGTATCCAATGGAAAAAAGACAGCCTCTTTAACAAATGGTGCTGGGAGAATTGGACAGCAACATGCAAAAGAATGAAACTAGACTACTTTCTTACTCCACTCACAAAAATAAAATCTAAATGGATAAAAGATCTGAATGTGAGACAGGAAACCGTCAAAATCCTAGAGGAGAAAGCAGGAAAAAGCCTCTTTGACCTAAGACGCACCAATGTCTTACTCGACACGTCTCCAAAGGCAAGGGAATTAAAAGCAAAGATGAACTATTGGGACCTCATCAAGATAAAAAGCTTCTGCACAGCAAAAGAAACAACCAATAAAACGAATAGGCAACCAATGGAATGCGAAAAGATAATCGCAAATGACATATCAGATAAAGGACTAATATCTAAAATTTATAAAGAACTTACCAAAATCCACACCCGAAAAACAAACAACCCAGTGAAGAAATGGGCGGAAGATATGAATAGACACTTCTCCAAAGAGGACATTCAGATGGCCAACAGACACATGAAACGATGCTCAATGTCACTCATCATCAGGGAAATACAAATCAAAACCACACTGCGATACCACCTCACA